>JAYDZF010000018.1:9507657-9528056 GCA_034509105.1 Microcambeva barbata | reverse complement strand
CAGTCTTCTACATGCTTTGCAAGTGGGAAAACCTGAAAAATCAGCAGTGTATCAAATACTTGTTCTCCCCACTGTAAGTACATTGTTTTAAAATAGGACGATCCATAGCATGTTGTCCGAATATGTTTGGCCACCTACAGTACCAGTCAAAAGTTTGTAAACAATATTTGTTTATCTTCAATTGTTTTTATTTTCTACATCCTATATTAATGAAGACATCGAAATTATGAAGGAATACACATATGGAATTATTGGTAAACTAGAATATGTTTTTATATGTTACATTCCTCAAAGTAGTCTACTTTGATGACAGCTGTGCACACTGCACTTGGCACATTGCACTTTGTACTTGGCATTCTCTCAATCAGCTTCATGAGGTAGCCACCTGGAATGGTATTCCAACCATCTTAAAGTGGTTTCCTGTGGTGCTGAGCACTTGTTTGGCTGCTTTGTTTTTACTCTGCACTCCAGCTCACCCCAAATCATCTCAACTGGGTTTAGGGTCAGGTGATTGTGGAGACCAGGTCATCTGATGCATCACCCTTTCTCTAAGTGAAATAGCACTTATACAGCCTGGAGGTGTGTACAACAAAGAAAATAAATAAAATCAAGAAGACCCATTGAATGAGAAGGTGTTTCCAAACCTTTTGCTGGTACTGTATGATTTGACTACAACCGTTATAGAACAACATAAATTATTTTCTCTGTTCCTTTTCCAGCCCCGTTCCTGAGATAACATGGAGACGAGCAAATGGAGTTCCTTTTCCCAGCAAAGTAAAGATGAAGAACTCCAATGTTGTACTGGAGATCCCCAGTTTTCAGCAGGAGGATGCAGGTGGTTACGAGTGTGTGGCAGAGAATAAAATGGGCAAGAACACAGTTAAAGGGCGACTCACTTTTTACGGTAGGTTTATGAATGTGTTGAGTGTGTGAAGTAGTGACAGCAAAGTAGTAGGTTCTTGACTAGTAATTTAAAGGTAGATGGTTTGATCAGCTGTTGGCCCCAGAGCAAGGATCTTAAACTCACTACAAAGCTAAAAATGGAAAAGCACAAAGATACCCCTGCTCTGTGCCTTTTAACCTCCGAGCCACTAGTCTTTTTTTCATTCATTTACTTTTTAGCACTTTTGTAATCTGTCATGACTCAAATAGTTTCCATGACTACATAGCCGAGAACAAAAAAAAGCCTCACATAATTGGTGTTGCAAACACCGAGTTGGGTGCAATAACAAATGACTGTAGTGTTAAATGTTGTTGGAAACACCATTTTGTTTACTTTACATTTCTATAAAGACAAAAGGCCTAAACGAGATATTGTTTGTTGAAAAGAAAATTTATAAAATGTTATTTTTTATCAGAAACTCAAGCCCTTCAACAAGGCCCTTAACCTTCATTTTTGTGTATGATCACTAAAAGTCACTTTGGATAAAACCATATACTCCATGCACTCTGGAACCCAAGAATAGGCAGCTAAACACTCAATTGCTTGAAATGGGTTCGGGGTTTTAGATTAAAAACATCTGCTAAATGCCATTATTGTTCAACAATGCAGATAGCTTAGAAGCACAGTTAGAATGAGCTAAATTGTATAAATCTATGACTTATAACAGAAAAAGTAGGAACAGTACGGAAAAAAAAGTAAATAAATAATAATTGGATTATATTTGATTGCAAACATGATGAACCCAAGATATTTCATGTTTTGTCTGCTGAAATTATAAATAATCATCAAATTCTGTATTTCATGCCTGTAGCACCTTCCAAAAAGTTTTAATTTGGGTAGTTTAGGACTACTCATGAGGTCAAAAAGGTGATTTGAAACAGGATTTGGAACAAAAGCTTTGGAACAAGGAATCTTTGAGAAGCAAAAATGACCAACTGATCCCAAGTATGTCAGAATTGTGTAAAAATATGTTGAACTAAATTTGTGCAAGTGGAGGAATTTCGGTGTGTTTAAGAAAAGAGCTTAAGCTGAATGTTCATAGATGCAAATGAACGCATTCAACCATTATTTGCCTTTAAATGTATTACTGTGATGCAAGAATATAGAATTAAGTCAAATGCATAACACAAAGTCTCTGTAATCAGAGAAATATTATTTATTGATATATACTAACAATTCTGGCAACAGTGGTGGAATATTTTACTGCCTTGTTAACGTGAGTTCTAACAAGCTTCTGACACCTTTCTTGTGGAATCGTCACACATTCTTCTTGTCAACAATCTTCCAGTTTATAGAGCCTTAATGTCTTTTATGTTTCAACTGCTTTCTTTAGCTCACATCAAAAATCGACATAACTAACTAATATAAACACTGAGAAGAACATTCTATATACTATAGTTCAGGCCTAATTCGTAAACCACAACTTTGATTGGCTTGCAAGTGAGCTTAGCATCTGTCCAGTTTTACCACAGAAGAATAACATGCTTAATCTTTTTTTTTTTTGGTGTATCCATGACACCAGTCCCAAGGTCCTGATTTTTGGTTCTTGAGCTAGCAGCTGATCAGGACTGGTTGGTTGATTGTTTGATTTATCATTTGATTGATCACGTAGGGAAATTGCAGTGTT
Source organism: Microcambeva barbata (assembly GCA_034509105.1). Classification (NCBI taxonomy): domain Eukaryota; kingdom Metazoa; phylum Chordata; class Actinopteri; order Siluriformes; family Trichomycteridae; genus Microcambeva; species Microcambeva barbata. Next base: position 9,525,486 of record JAYDZF010000018.1, on the reverse strand, counting down.
ACAGTAGAAATTACCAAATATCACAAGCATCACAAAAATATGTATTTCCAATTCACCACACTTGCATGTCTTTTGATTTTGGGAGGAAGATTAGAGACTAACACACAGACATAGGAAGAATATGAAATCTTCTCATAGAAACTGTCCCACCTGGGCAAACACAGGACATTTGTGCTGTGAGGCAACAGTGCTACCCATTTAGCCATGTCACCCAAATTAAAAGTGTCAAGTGCATAAGGGCACATGATTTCGTGGAGGCATGAGGTGCAATGTAAACCCTAACTGAAATCAGTCACCCCCTGCAGCTGAAGAAAAAATGGCCATGCTAAACTGGGGTAAAATGAGACAAAATTTCATAAGTTAAACTGGAAAAAAGGGGGTACGCCTACAAGGTGCAGTAAACAGACAGTATGGTGTGAAATTTTCTTTTGTGCCAATAGAACAGTACCATGGGTAAATGTACATATTAAATAGTACAATTTGCAGGATTAGTTGTCTCTTCTTTCAACAGTAAGAGTATATTGCCAACACAGTATGCAGAAATGACTCAATTATGAAATTAAGGTTATATCTAAGGGGAATGGTTAATTGTCTGTACACTTTCATTGCCATCCCAAGCCCATGAGTTTTTATTAAATAAAATTATTAAATAAAATTAGCTGACAAAATGTGAAATATCTCAAAGTAAATGTGAGGAACACTGCATTGTAATTGTATTTTCCATACTATGACAAGGAACTTGTGTAAAGGAAAGTTTATATAAATTTTATTTATAGAAGTCCTTATAGCATAGCTTTTTGTTGTTGTTGTTTTCTTTTCATCGAAATCCAGATCCCAGCTTGTAGGATTATGTTCTGCTGACTTATAACCACTGAATTTGTCATTAAATGGTTTAGTAATTATATGCAAGTCAATTAAACAAACACTCATTATGTAAACTAACTAAAAGAGCAATAAAAAGTAGCATGGGAGAGATTTCACAGATGAATTGGTACAGATTAACCAGTGTGATATTGATTCCTGGATTCTCACAGGTGTTACAATTAGAAAATGAACCAATAGATATTAGACTTTTTTCATGCGGCAGGTCAAAATCAAGTAAATCAGGACTTACTAAGATATATCAGTGACTGGCATGATTAGTTTATCATTTGTGTCATCACACTGATTATAGTCCACAGTATGTTAATTGTTGCATTTTAGGACCACCAGCTAATATTAGGATTAACCACTTTGTGAATCCCACAGTTGTTGGAGGGTATGTGAGAAAGGATCCATAGAGCAAGCATGACTGTCAAGATGGTCCCACAGATGCTCAATTGCAGAATTAGGCAGGCAGAGTAGAACTTAGACTTGCTCATGCTTTTCCAGGCAATGTTGCATGCTGTGTGGCATGTTCTGTTGTCTTGCTGGAAGATCCCATCTTGCCCAGAGAAGACAATCAGCATGAATGGGCCTACATGATCTGCAGGGATGGAATCATACTCAGATCAGTTGAGAGTGCCTTCCACACCTTACATACCTATCATACTGGTACAAGAAACAGGATTTCCTTCATGTGCTACACATTGCAGCCATCCACTTATAACTTAACTTGGTAATGTAATAAAATCAGGCTCAGTAGAATGTTTATAATTGAAAGACCTGAGTTGTACATATGCACCTAAATAGCTAAACTCTCATGAGGTAGTTGAAAACTCTTTGCAAAGTGTTTTTGTTCACCCCAAGCTAATTGAATAGCCCTACTATAAAGTGACAACAGTACACTCATGCCCACAAGAGACTAACTCAAGATGCCATTAGTGAGTTGCCGTATTCTAATGTGAGAGTATCTTTACAGTTAATTATTTTTTGCCATTTCACTACTTTCTTTGTACCCTCCATTAAAGGAGATCTGCAAGTTCAGTTGGGTAATGCTGTTTACAATGATCACAGATAACATTATGACCACCTTCCTAATACTGTTTTGGTCAAAATTGCCAAAACAGCCCTGCAACTGTGATGCACTATGTATTCTGACACCTTTCTATCAGAACCAGCATTAATGTCTTTAGCAATTTGACCAACAGTACCTCGTCTGTTGGATCAGATCTTATGGGCCAGCCCTTGCTTGAGCCTTGGCCGCCCATGACCCTGTTGCTGGTTTAATACTGTTGCTTCCTTGAACCACTTTTCATAAATACTGACCACTGGTGACTGAGAATACCCCACAAGAGCTGCAGTTTTGGAGTTCCAGTCCTCTAATCATCACAATCTGGCACTAAAATCCTTACACTCACTTATTGTCCTGCTTTTAACTATGAACTTTGAGGATAAAATGTTCACTTGCTGTCTAAAATATTCCACCTAACTTCATCTGTCAGTCATTATAATGTTATTCCTAGTCAGTATAAATAGCAGTGTTTAGTTAAGAATTTTGGAAAATAACAACTACACATGGTCAAAAGTATTTGAACACCTCCACAGCTTGCAGAGCTTCCAGTTATTGTGTATGCACCAAGCCTGTTGGAAACAGAGCTGAGAATTGATTGTTGAACATGTCAGCTTTGGTGCACACCCATTTCTAATGTGTATGTTATATTGTATGTTGGGATCTACTTGAGAGCTACTGTTTCAGCCGACAGCTCATCGTGATTTGCTCGTTAAAAAGGTTGACAAAAACCAGTACAAAGCTTATATATAAGCTTTGTAGTGGTTTTTGTTGTTGTTATCTGTGAAGGTTAAGGTTTTTGGCTGTAATTATGTTCATGTAAGTCTGATTCCTCCAAGCAGGTTGATACAAAAATGTCTATTATTTTCTCATGTTTGGATTTTTATCAGCCACCCAGTTCCAAAAATCTTACAGCACAGGCCGTCAACCTAATATGAATTTAGGTTTAAAATATATTTGTAACATAAGATTTGAATATTTCCTCACATAAACAAAACAGCCATTTTTGCTGTTGTCTTGCCTGAAATAAAATTTTTGGTTTCGTAGTGCTTGATTGTGCACTCATCATCACAATGTAGGTTCCAAAAGGAAAAACGCAAACATTTCACAAACTGGCTACTGATTCATCAAAACTTTCTAGATTAGCAGTGTTTTAGGTGGGCTTAGCTGTAGTACAGATAGCCAAATTAACATTTCAGAAACAGTGGCCACATTTAAATTCAAGCATGTTGACCTACTGTGCATTGTGTGAATACTATGGTCAATGTCAATATCCTAAATATGTACAAGATCCTAAATCGAACAAAATGAAAACTGTAAAGCCATGAACAAATAACAAAGGGCTGCTTGTTTATATTGTGGATTTTTGGTAAAGTGCATGTATAGGAGTGGCATGAGCTGCATCCAGGGTACAAAGGACCGGAGCCAAGTTTCTTCAAAAAGGGATGCTGACAGTAGCGCTGGCAGAAAAAGCCAGGCCGAATCAAGTCTTTCATAACAGCCTCAAAGAAAGGAAGAGTAGGAAAGCAGCCATGAGCTGGCAATGAGGCTGGAATTTAAAGGAACTCATCCAGCTGAAGCAAATTAACACTTAACGAGGCGAAGAGACTCCAGTAAAGGAATCGATACTGTCAGTCATCTGTGCATCCTTTCCAATGGCCTATAGTGGCATTGTAGGTGATACTTTAATATCTGCTCCTTTTCCTAGCTATACAGCAGGTAAATCCATTACACTATTAGTGGAAGGTTTGGCATGATTGTGTACATCCAATGCTTTATTACCAATAAAAGTAATCACAACTTATCTCACAAAAATACAAATATGATGAAGTAATTCAAAGCAGATAATAAACAATAATAAACAAAAATACAAAGTATGACTGTACATTATAGAGTACTACTGTGCTACACAAAATACACATTGGATTTTAGTACAGTTCACAACAGTTCACACAGTGTAATACACCATATTACACAAAAAAAAATCTCAAAAATTCTCACTACTACACTTTCTCGCCACTATCCATATGTAGAAGTAGTAGATTTTGAAATGTACAAAATATAATGAAAACACTGGAAACACCATCATGTGTCCACTGAATGTTAATTCATATTGGGATTGTTCTAAGACCTAGCAAGCAGCTTTCAATGTTCAAATGCATAATGTCATTCAAACCAATGGAATGAGTTTGCACATAGTGCTAGCATGTCATATATTTCTCTTTGTGTACCGAAAACAGATAAGTTGTTACTGACGAGCCTGTCTTGCAATAAATAAAATTTTATCCACCTTTATACAAATAAAACAATAAATAATATTTTATTTACATTTTAAAATAAATCCATTTTTGCAGGTCCTATGTAGATTCACGCAGTGGTCCATGACCTCACGTGTTTTGTGATAATTTGTTCGTGGGATAAACCATTCATAACTTAAGGCACCACTGCATTTCCATTCTTTCACGCAGCGCCAGACCATAAATCCAAAAACAGGTTTTCAACAACACTTCTGCTTCGTCATGCAGCAGTGTTGACAATATTTCTCTGTGTTAATTAACACTTACCCCCATGAGTGTTAATCAATATTGATAAATCTCCCAATGCAAGACTTTATTAATCATCTAGGATGTCTGTTTAATCACTGTCACTTATTTAGCTTGATAGCTGTCCAAATCCTGCATTAATGTAGCCTAGTCACAAGAGATGAAGTGCATTTTCCAAACCTCCTGCCAAAATCTATTCTAATGAGGCCCATTCCAAGATAATCAATGAAAGCAGAGACGGGCACTCTGACAACTCACTGTTTGATTCTTGGTGACTGGGGGGTTGGGTGAGGGGTAACACAGTCAGTAGGGCAGAACAGCCTCCAGTTACTTTTTATTGTGTAAAGTCTGGCATGTGCTTTCAATTTTCTTGTGGGTTTTCTTAGTGTAGTACAGAGGTCCGTACTTTCAATGAGCCAGTAGGTTGATTTAGCACTCTGTTACAGTATTTCTGTTAAGTGGTTGTTGAATTGATTTGTGTATGTCTGGATGGCTGATTTGTGTAATGCAAATGTATGCATGTATTTGCATGTATTTATGTTATTGGTCGATATTTGCTGGCTTACAGTAGGGAGTCTTTTCAGTCATTGGGGTTTTGACCGTTTAAGAAGTCTTAGTTTCATACCAGCTCAATAGATTTGTGACGCTGCCTGTAGCCAAGCCAAGCCTGTACCTAGCCAAGCACTCAAGCTAGTCCAACACCTACTGAGCTTTGCCAAAGTCATCTGGCAAAGCATCTGACATTTTAGCTCCTTAGGGCTAACACCCCCGAAAAAGAAAAATTCACTTAAGCACAGATGACCACCTCAAGTGCAGGTGGCAATTATGAGGAGAAATCACCTCTTTTGTTAACCCCAGTGCTTAATCTGCCTGACCTGTCTATTTCATTAGAGGGTTTGACACCCTTGATTTTGGGGTCTGGGAAGTTGTGTATATATTCTTTACTATTGTCTCCAGCAAAGAGAAATTAAAACAGTGGGAGCAAAGATATTTTAACAGTCAAACATTCAGCCATGTGTGACAGAGACGGGTGGAGGAACATATCCTCTGTTCAGTATTGACGGTACTGGCAAATAACATACCTTGAGTAATGACAAATCTAGGTTTTCATTAGATTCACCAGAAAATGTGCTAGGGAAATGTCGAGTCTCAGTGTAAAGATTTCTGAGCAAAGAGTGTAGAGTATAAACAATGGGGGTGGGGGGTGGGGGTGTTGTGTTACCACTCTATTTATTTATTTCATAGCCAGAATAAGCGATAACTGAATACATTTTTTTACAGGTGTTAGATTTGGGAATATGTTAATACCTTATTTAGTTTAGGGCCAAATAATACTGCACACACAGCATTTTACCCATTTTACTCTAGACTTTGGTCTAATTGAGTTTGCTGTTTTTTCCTGTTTCTAAGTCATTATTGTGTTAGTGCATGTCAATAGTGTGTCAGTGTGTGTTTGTGATGTATCTGTGTGTGTTAGAGGTATATTGGTGTGTGTTTGTGGTGTATCAGTGCAGTGACTCAGGAGCCGTTGGGAACTGGTATCTTTGCTCAACTTCTGGTGTTTCAGGCCGTTATAATGATCAGATTTATGACACTGAGATTTTAAATGATTAATACATTCAAATTAATTCCAAACAGAGTTTAATAGGGTTAATATCGAGGTACTGGAGACTACCAAATGAAACCATGTATATATAGAGTTCAGCACATTTGGTATAGTTTCACATTACTGTTTGAATTAGCATTGAATATATAATAATTAAAATGGTTCTCAGTTCAATAAAGTATTTATTAGTTTTGTAATCATTTCTTTACTTTTTAATCCCTTTAAATTGGCATTTGCATTGTAAGTAGTAGCTTAAGGCAATATGTCCTGCAGGAATTCTACAGTAATGCTTTTCCATTTTTTTGGTTTGGGATAATATACGCTCATTATAATTTTACCACTGCTATTAAGCCAGCTTTAATATGTCCATATTCCTCACTTTAAGATGTGGAAATCTAATTTCCCCCCAGAGTCCTCTAATGTTTTTTATGTCTGTGCCATTGGCATTTATCACTCATATACAGTAGTAGCAGATATTGCTGTGAAATACTTGTAGTGTACCATGAAGTAATGATAGTAACTAAAGCTTTGTGTGAAAGGTTAAACCTGTTTCATAAGTGGATACATTCTTCACGGGGGCCGTGGTCCTCCAACAGCATTACACACTTACAATCACATTTATACTCACAATTCAATGGAGTACAAAAATGAAAAACATGCCACACTTCATTGCCAAGTTCAGATTGCTGTACTATAAATCTTTGTCACATTTATATTAAATAGTTTATAGCCACAATTCAGCATTCCCAAATGTGGTCCAAATCTTTTAGATAGCCTTATCAATATTTTAAGGCGTTAGAGAAGTGGTCTGTTGCCACAGAAATGCAAACACAATGATTCTCTGGAATTGCACTTGTAGACCTTTTGTTTATCTAAGTGAATATTGATCATGGCAAATTGTCTAATGTCCTTCCAAAAAAGAGTATATAGCTGTGTTCAGCAGTGGAGATATGTGATACGATTGAGCCCTGGGGAGTGACACCAATGTCCCAGTAAGTCTCTGGAAATAAGCTCAATTCCAATAAAGACCACCCACTGATGCTGTGCATATTCACACGACGGAGTTTAGGCAGCCATTACACATAGTTGTGTGGAAACATTCAATTTTGTATCCTGCAAACTCACCAAGCATTAAAAGACTAAACGTGTCTTTAGTAGGTTTGCATCAGCCTCACAGGGGCTTATTTTGCTGGTAATGACAGCAACATGTGAATCAAGCGAAAAGTAGAGACAGGATAGACATGTTAATGTGTTATTAAACTTGTGTGTTTGGATGCACAGCTAAGCCACAGTGGGTGCAGACTATGCGCGATAGTGCCTTGTCCATTGAGGAGCGGCTATTCTGGGAATGTAAAGTCAATGGGAAGCCCAAGCCCTCATACAGCTGGCTAAGGAATGGAGAGCAGCTGACATCAGAGGTAAAGTAACACTATAATTAAGATGATTCAAAATAATTAATTTTATGTATTGCCTGTGTGTTTGTTAATAAAGATAGAGAGGGTCCAGCCTTACCAGCCAATACAGAGTAAATTACATTGTATATTTTATGAAACACTATGTAGTCTGATGGCAAAATGTGAATAGAAATTTATAAAATGTTGAAACATTTTTAAAGAAGCAGAAGCATATTTTTAAAGAAGCAAATGCCTCATTGTCCTACACTGGATTCTCTGTATGCTATGGACTAGTCACTAGCTGGATTGTTAGTTGATATGTTCAAAATGGCAATGGAGTATGCCTTTGATATGTTTTCTACATTTTCTGTCTGATTTGTCCCTGTGTTGATATGTGTGTGTGTGTGTGTGTGTGTGTGTGTGTGTTCTGCAGGATAGGATTCACATAGAAGATGGAATGCTTACTTTATTCTCAGTGAACCTCTCTGACGCTGGCATGTATCAGTGTGTTGCTGAGAACAAACATGGCATCATTTATTTTAGTGCTGAGCTAGTGGTGTTGGGTAAGACTGATTATTTTCTTTCTCACTGTCTCTTTCTGTAGTCTGAGTGTTCTTCCCCTCTTTTGATCGTATTTCTTTGTTCAGCCCTTTTATTTGTACCACTGAGTGGCCTTGTGTCAGGAATCTACAAGATGATGCAGTACTCTCTAAAATGCTTTACTAAGATTTTAGCTCTGTATTACCTAAGTTAAAATCAATCACTTTCAATGTTTTGGTGTTGTTTTCACGATATGCATTCTATTCTACAAAAAAGAATGGCCAATATGAGAAGGATAATGGGTGATAAAAGGAGTATTATGAGTGATAAAATGCACAAATCTAGGAAAAGTCATGAAAGGACATGAAAGTTTTATTTATTTATTGTTATTTTATTTTTTGGTTGTTCACTTCTTCTCAGTATAACTAGGTCAAGGCAGCCCGGTGCTTCTAGTAAGATAAAATATTTTGTTTTAAGAGAAGTTAAATATGTTCATAATCTTAGAATAATGTTTTAAAAAATAGAACATATATAATATAAAATAATAATACTTGTCTTGTGTGCACTTTTTACTGCTGTGCCCTCCTTTGGTAGTTCTGCTTCTCCCCCCTTTTAACTAATTGACAAGTACACATTTTTTTACTTCCAAGCTCCACTGGAATTTATGATTGAGAAAAAAATGTTTAATTAAGGTAAATCTTATTATTCGTGGTGTTAAAATTTTTAATCAGACATGAACAGGAGCACAAGAAAGGACAAGAACAAAGATCCATGTTTTTGTCTTTAACTGAGACATCGCCAAAGATCCGGCTCCCCTCAAAAAGCTGTAATTCCTTTCAACTAGTTCATTTGCATTATTGCGCACCCACTGCAATAGCTCCCACTTCGGGAACCACTGCCTTATCTTGTGTTCTTTAAGATATAATTATGTTTATCACTGCATGTTGCTTCATTAGAAAGATAATCCGTCATATTGTAAATATTGTAAATTTTACCCTTGTGTGTGGATCCATAGAGGCATGGTAAGAATATGGTCAAGACTGTGCATGCACCAGAGGGGGACAGGAACAGGCAAATGTACTAAAATCAAGGATTCCCAACAGCGGATGATTGCCATAGCAGAATTGGCTACGCTAAAGCAGGAGAAAAAAGGAGAAGAATAAATAAAGAAAAAATGTCCCAAATGGGGTTAGTATGATTTGAAGGATGCATATGATTAATCCACAGACTCAGTAGCTAGGACAGGAAATTGGAGGCCTACCTAGGGGATGTGATAATTTCCAACTAACAGGGAGAAAATCAAGATAACGTCAGAAAAAAAAAATAACAAGTGGGCCTCTGTAGACAGCTACTTGCTTGCCTTGAGGGAAATATTCAATAGAATAATAAAAAAACAGGAAATCTGAACCAAAATAAGGAAACAGGAGACAACACAAATAACTCCTGATTGTATATTTTTTTTGTTTTCCAGTTTTGTAATGTTAATAAAGATTTGGCAGGTTGAAAAAGAAGTGGAAGAAAATACCCCTAAGCAAGCAGTGACAGTTGTCTCTCTCATCAATTCTGGAGAGACATAAGAGTGAAAAAAGAAAGGACTGATATCAATATGGAACCAAGTTTTGCCATTCTAATGTTTGTTCAAGGCTTGTCCAACCCCTACAGGTTAACTAAGTAATAGCACTGCTGCCTCACAACCCAGTGGCCATCAGCAAACGAGACACAACTATAAATATCCATTAGAATTGCTTACAGCAAGGACTCTTGAATCTGTCGGCACACTTCACTGCTCTCAAATGAGCTGGTGCTTTCTGCCGCCCTTGAATCAGATGACTTAGGCTTAGGTAATCATTTAAAGTTTTCATCAGTAGAATTATCATTGTCAGCAATATAATATATAAAACCTTACAGTGCATAGACATTTTTACAACTTGGTGCATAAAGTGGGGTCTAAAAGCATGAAAAGAAAGGTAGCAGCATTAAAACATTTCTTTGTCTCATTTATTTTATACAAGCCATACATACAACCAGTCCAATTGAACAGGTTCATTCCAGTGCATGTTTTTATTTTTCATATTTAATCCATGAAGTCATTACATATATGAGCCACAGAAACATAGCTTCAAGATCATGTTTTCATTTTGGTATTTGATTGGGTGCATATTGCATCCTAATTCAGCTGAGCAGCCTTGTCAGTCTATTTATAGATAGGTTTGGATATTATGGCATTAGAAGCTTCAAAGTCAACAGTTGCCATGTTTAAGGGTTTTACTTTTAACTATATGTTACAAATGTCTGATTTCAGTAATAATTTAGCTTGATCAGACATGCTATTAGTGAAACATATACCCACAACACTCTCGATTTATTTAGACTATACAACAGCAACGATTCAATTTCATGAACCGTTTTCCTTTTCTTCAACTCTTCAAACAAAGAGCTTTCTTCTTTTAAATGTAAATACACTTCATTAAATTCAGCAGGCGGCATGGTGGCTCAGTGGGTAGTACTGTCGCCTCACAGTCAGAAAGTCCTGAGGGTTGCTTGTTTTCTGTGTGAGTGTCATTACCACAGTCCAAAGACATGCAAATGAGGCAACTTACAGTTACAAAATTGCTTATGACTGTGTTTGTGAGCGTAACACATAAAATCCTAATAAGTATAATTAACGTTAGCATGTGAATAAACTGTCAATTTTGTGTTTTGCAGTGTAAACACTACAGTTAGCGTCAATATTTGGTAAACCTCACTGTAGATCCCACGGGTCAAGAATTACTGACAACAAATCTAGCAAATTGTTCTAGGATTAATAGTAAATGTATTAGTAAAAGCACATATACAGGCTTTATGACCAGTGGTAGCTTAGTGGGTAGAGCTTTGGGCTATCTGTTGTACTGTACGTTTATATATGTATAATCAAATCATTCTATTTGATTACACCTCCACCCTCACACACTCACAGCACCTGAGAGTGTAAACAAAACAGACTTGACTAATGAATTTAATTAGTTTCAAAGGACTGTTTTAAGTCAAAATGTCCATATGTTAAACTGAACTAATCTAAAAGTAACAGCAGTGCTGCATATGTACTAGGTTTGCCCACAAGTTGGTGATGGCATGTGTTTCATTTGGATGATAATTTGATCATACATTAAATTAAATATATTGTTTGTAACCCAAAATGTTAGCATGGTAAACTCAAGGTTACACTGTTTCTGTTTCTACTTTGATTAGACACCATCTGCACTCTGTACTAATTTAATTTATTAATTTTAACTCTATTATATTTCAGAATATCAAAAAACGTTCATTTTGTTCAGCCCATGAATTAGACCATGTTTTACACTATTATATACATGAAGCACCCTAATTACCACCAGAGCATCAATACTACCTGCTGTGGTACCATGCACCCCAAATAAGTACATCAGTGCTGTCAGTCAGTACTCCTGTACTCCTTCCTGCTCTTAGTTGGATGTTCTTTGCTGCTGTAAAATCAATTTGTTGTCCCCACAGTCCACACATCAGCTGCCGTTCTTTGCTGCACTCAGACCTGGCTGCCTTTAATCACTCCGCTTTCCCCCCTCTCCAGCCTCACCTCCAGATTTCTCCAGGAACCAACTGAGAGCACTGTTAAAAGCTAAAGCTGGCAGCACAGTGTCTATGGAGTGCAAGCCCCAGGCTTATCCAACTGCCATCAGCACCTGGAGAAAAGGCAATGAACTGTTACAAAGCAATGATAGGTGAGAATATTACCTTTTTTTCTTCCCTTTTTTTCCTTGGGGGACTTTTCTTCTTTTCTTATTTCTTATTGTTGTCTATTGTCATTCTACCTGCTCTCTCTCAGCAACACTCACTCCATCATATCTGTAGCGAATGCTGCCTTTCCTCTCTGTGTTTCTTTGTCACTTCTGTCCTTGCTGCTTTCTCACTGTCATCTAGTGCTGGAAGCTTGCTGCATTCTAACAGCTATCAGAAAGTGGCAGAGCAGCCGCAACTGTGGTGGTCCACTGACCATAGCACATGAATTATAAGAGTCCATAAGCTTTGCCTGGTGGGTGGTAACACGTTTTGGATCATTAGCAATGAAATCATTCATTGTAGGTTGTCTCTACAGTATTTCGCTTTCTTTCTTTTTTCACTAATGAGGTAAGATGTAGTTGTTTGGGGCTAGGGGATTTCTGTATGAAATTTTGGGCAACAAAGCAGTTTACATTATGCCATAGTGTGTTTCTCTGAAGAGCACTCAGCAAGACATCCCCAGTCCAATTTAACTCTAGACACACACAAAAACACTTAATGTACAAGATTGCATTTTCTTACAGAATATGTGTGATTTGTTTGTCTTAATGATATTTATACTGACATTGGAACCCAGGTCTCAGAAGTGGGCTAGTGTAATAGTAAGCTGAGCCACCTATACTGTACTGACATTTTCAAGAGAGTCAACAGCGGGTTAGTGTGTAAGGGTGGAAGTACAGCCCTGAAGGCTGCTTGTGTAATATTATGTAGATGTGGTTGGAAATGCTGTGCTCTATCACAGACACTAGCGTTCTAGGGATTTTTTTTTCACTGATCATAAACATGCCTCCAAGATGCAGCAGCCAGCTACATGAACCACATCAGCGAGAAGTGATTCATGACTAGCTTCAGTAAAATGCACTTGTACGGCTCTTTTTTATGGGCCAAAAAGCAAAAAATTTTTAGCGATCAAACTCACTATTATATGTGTAGATTTGATCTTTGGTGACACTCAGTTCTGTTTTACAGGATAAGTGTTCTCCCAGATGGAACGCTACGAATTGTAAATGTTACCAAGACAGATGGGGGCATCTTTACATGCTTGGCTCGAAACCAGTTCGGGATGGCAACTACCAGTGGAAAACTGTTGGTCACAGGTGAGTGAATTTTTTTTTGTCTCTACACTTTTGTGAGGTTACACATCTCTTTAGGAACCTGAGTGCCTTTCGAACTTTGCTGTTTTAAAGTAATCAGGCAGCGTTCGCCCTCAAGAAATTCACAAAGCGGTGTGAATTATGCATCAACATAGTGGCTTGACCTCTACACACCCGCTGGCTGCCAAAACAATAAATAGATTCAGACAAATTGTTGCCTGTGAAGAGAAATTGCAAAAGTGTTGTGGGCGTTGCAAGGTCTTGGGTTTATCAAGAACCTTTCTTCACTTTAATGTATTTGGAGAAGAAAATCCTCTGGCTTTTCCAGCTTTCCATGCAATACCAGTATTTTGTGGAGCTTTACAGCAATATGCCGTTACGCCTGCCAAATTCAGTTTATCAGCTCTACTCAACAGGGATGCGATGCGGTTGCTTTTTTTGTGTGTGCGCTGGTGTAATTACTTGTTTCACGGTTCACTTATGGCCTTGCAATTACCCAAGATTGCAGTTCAGGTTTATTTCTGTCTGTAGTGTATACACAAAGTGATCGTGATACTGTAGCATAAAAAAAGTTTGAAATGAAAATAAATGACACTTTGCAGTGTGTGGAGTTCATTGTTACAGATTGTGCTGAATTAGGGGGAGATTTTCTAAAATATGTACTGAATTCCTTATTCCCTTCACATCTCAGGCACAAACATGCAGCAAATATGATGTGTTTCTTTTCTCCAAAAATGTATAGCAGGTCTCTCTGCTAGCACACCACTACTGAGATTCTCGGCTCTGCTACCAGTCAGCTAGGCACAATTTAGCAGGCACTGTTGGCAGTGCCTGAAGAACACAAAATTGTATGCTAGATTGGGAAAATGCCAGTGGGCATTTATATGAATTAAATAATAAAACAAATAATATATATTAAAAAAATAAAAAGAATGACAAACGTGAGTACACTAGATGCATTTACCTGATACATAGCAAGTAGGGCCGGGTGATATTGTTTTGATTTCCTTCAGAAGTGGCAATATACAATATGATGAAAATCCTAACGATATATTAATGTTAAGTATTCTTTGTAAAATCATTCATTTTATTAAAGTAGTATTTACAACATCAAGAGCATGCTACATTGGTACTGTGATTAGCACTGTCTATATTATGTATATTTCAAATAATAGTAATAAACATAAGATAATTGCACACCCAGCAGCTTAATTTTCCAACTATTTCATGGCAACATACTATTTCTTTGTGATATTTATGTATAAAAAACTTGATTGAGCCTTACGTGGAATGTGGGACATGTTTTTTACCAGTTATAGACATATATTTGACATTCACAAAGCCAAAAATCTTACTCTTTTCCAAGCTTTTATTCAATAGATGCGAGACACTCTCTGCCCCAGTCCACGGCTCCACACGGCTGCCAGTCCATCACAGGGCAAAAACAATCACACACACACACAAACACACACACACACACACACACACACACACACACACACACACACACAGGGTAATTCAGTGTCTCCACTTAACTTGACTGCAAGTTTTTGGAATGTGGGAGGAAGCCTATGCTAACCATGCAAACTCCGTGCAAAAACACACACAAAAAAAAAACCACACAACAGCAAAATACACAAAAAGGACCTGGACAACCTCACATGGGGATCAAACCCAGGACCTTTTTGCTGTGAGGCACTGTGCTACCCACTTAGCCACCATGCTGCAAATTACAATCACACAAAATTAATTTTGTCGTTCTTCACAAAGCTGCTCATAATGCTGTTCAGGGTTGTACACAGTCTTTCTCCGCATTCAGCCATCTGTCTTTTTTTCCTTCAAACACCACTGCAGCGCCACTTGAATTATGGAATAGATTATCGAACTGTTGTGTGCATTGTTTGCATACTCTTAAACAGCTGTCTATACATTAGGTTGTTTGGGTACAATTTGTTTATTGTTTTATGAATGCTATGTATTCAGATACACTCTCTCACGTACTGCTCACGTATTGTTTATTGTGGTCAAATACACAACATAAGGAACTGAGTCTAATTTTGCTTTAAAAAGTGTAAAATTGTGAGAGGAATTGGCAACTAGTAAGCTATGAAATGTGAAAAGCATTTTGCATTTTAGCAGTTGCACATTTGGGTGGCTTTGTTGCTCTTTAATGTGCTGTTTGGCTGATGCAGTAAAGCTTCATGAGCCCCCTTTCCTTTTTTATTTCTCAAAAACACAGCTGTTCTCTTCTAAAATAAAATACATTTTATTAAAATCCATACGTGAATAAAATGTTAATAATGTAACTCAGTACTGTGTATTGTTTTTAAGCCTGCCGCTCACCACAGCCAGCACAAAGTGGTTTGGAAGCGTATCGTGTAAAATCCATAAACTGTAGTAAGCGGCTGTATGTGTCCAGCCTTGCTGTGAACTGCAAAACCCTTATCATGCGAAAGCAGCCTTAGGATTTTGAGCTGTGCAGTCTACATCTCTCACGTAATATTAGCACTGTGCTAAAAGGGTGCTTCTATTTCAGACAAAAAACACACACACACACACAGAGAGTGTTTGTGTGTGTGAGAGAGAGAGAGACAGACAGATATCACATTTAAGTAATCAGATGATAAGGTATGAAAGGCACTCCCAATTTGCAGATCATGTACACCCATTCATTATGATTGTCTAGCCTGGGGTGGATGGAAACTTCCAGTAAGACAGTGTGACATGTCTAAAAGAAGCCAAATCAAAACTGTCAAATATTACCTTTGCCCCTAATTTCCAAGACTTCCCCAGCCCACCACCTTGATCATTGTGTTCATTGTATGGATGCTCCCCCTCACAACATCCAGCAGATGTGGGATGCAATTCAGTTATGGTTCCATATACCTCTGATAACCAACCAGGCCCTTATTAGCACAAGTAACGCCAGTCATTTGAATGTCTTACTAGACGCACCTTGATCAAGTTACACCGAGTGTCATGTGACTGCAAAAAAAGATTCTGCCTGCCTAGTGTTTGGCATGTTGTTTCCTGTCTTCGTTTTGCTCATACTGGGTTAATGCCATTCGGCCATGAATAACACCCAATGAGTAACAAAGAGCAACACCCAGCTCATCTGAGGTCTGCCCACTCTGCACACAAATGGACCTTTGTAAATTAGCTGATGGTCTTAATAATATGACTTAGTCTTAATTTACTTTAATTGTTCATTTTCTTCATCTTTGTTTTGGCTGCAAATTTCCCCCATTAGGAAGTGTCAGAAACCAAAAATCATAATACTCGGTGTTTATATATAATTATTAATTTCCTTACTAACCAGTTTAATCAATGTTTGGTGCAGTTTTCTCTAAAGATTTTGAACAGGTCAATTATTGCAACGTAATAGGGTTAAAGGACAATTATAAAGTAAGAAAACAACATTTCAGGTTGTAAAATCACAATGTATTAACAGTGGCTTGGCGGTAAGCAAAATACAAGGAACTAAAGCAACATTTTCTGTGTTTAATAGATCCCACAAGAATCACACAAGGCCCAGTGGACATGGAGATCATAGTGGGTGAAAGCACTGTGCTGCCTTGCCAGATCACTTGTGATTCCTCTCTGGACATTTCCTTCTCCTGGGCCTTTAATGGCCAGCTTCTTAACAAACTCGATCCACACTATGAGCATGTTGGTGGGGTAAGTCTGAACTGTTATACATTAATACAATGCCTTTGGGCATAACGTGCTCTAACTATGCCTGATATCATTATCAAACTGCTTATATATATGCCAGATTATTAGCTTGGATCTTTAATTATTTAAGTCTTTAATTTCTAGTGTTTTTTTATGTTATAGTGAAAAGACAGAAAAATTCCTAACTTCATGTGAGAGCTGGTGATTTAATTAGTCTTAAATCTGATCAGCCCTTCAAATCAGTTGAAATCATATTTCTATAATAATGAATCAAAGAAACTGGAATTGAATTGTGTGGATATTGATGCATTATGAGAGCGACTGTTGATATCAATCATGAAAGAGGGTTTTTCTCTTTTAGCTTGGTTGCATATCTGATTAACAAATTAGATCATACTTAATGGGCAAATCAGTCAACCTTAGTGAGATGCTTTTCCAAAAAAATGGCACATGCACACGTTGAATTCTGCTATGTAGTCCATAGAAATAATTTCTGTTTTCAACAAGCTTCCATTTTTTACGAATTCGAAATTTTCAATCGTCTTGTGAGACTATCTGTGAAGTTCCCAGAATAATTTACTTTTTTTCCATAAAGAAAGCAAGGCTGCAGACTGGAGACTTACTTTTATTTGCCAAGTTTTACTTACATTTTCTACATTTAGCAGACACCCCCCCCCAAAGCAACCTGCAGTTCTGTGACAGTATGCAAGGGTGCTACAGTAACAACCTAGCAAATGTGTAGCTTCAACCAGTGACTACTAGTGTAGTGCTTTATCCACTAGGCTACAACTACTTCAGGCTTCCCATATTAACAGCAAGATTCTTCCATCCCCAATTCTCATTTTGTTATATATTGCCATACAACCCATCTGTATTGTGCTGCAGAAAGGAAAAAAGCTGTCTAAGCTCCATTAAGATATTGCTTAATAAGGCACAGAGACTACAAAATTATTAAACACTGTTATTCATCATGCCACCTTTAGGCTCATATTGACAAACACTACGCAGCAAAGCCATAGTACCCAAGCAATACAACAATTTTTACCCAGCTTTGTAGAAGTTTTATCCTCAGGTTTTATAAAATCGTTTTGAGTTTTGCATGAATGTCTTGACCTGCTATTCCATCCAGTGAGGTTGAAGCTTTTTGATGGATATTTTATGGAATCAAATTGGGGTCATAAAGATTTTGAGTTCGTAAAACAAAAGTCACAAATGTACTGAGATTTGTAACTGCATTTAAACAACTGCA
>JAYDZF010000018.1:9485920-9498277 GCA_034509105.1 Microcambeva barbata | reverse complement strand
GCAGTTACAAATCTCAGTACATTTGTGACTTTTGTTTTACGAACTCAAAATCTTTATGACCCTAATTTGATTCCATAATATTTTTCCTAGATTCTTTGTAATTGAAAAAGCATGAACGACAATCTTTGAATGATTAGCAAGATCGGCAGTTCCTTAGATTTTATCATTTTTAATTAATTATTATTTTTGTCAAATAAATAGCAAAATAAATCATAGTTTATTTGAAAATTTAACAGCCTGAAATTCATCTGAAAAAAATCTTTGAAAAACAAATGCAGTGTCTATGATAGCCATTTCACTTTCAGATTTTTACCCCAAAACCTCATGTAGGCCCCCTTTCGAGCAAAAAAAAAAGCTTTAAAAAAATTGTTTAGTCATGCATATCAGGATTGATGAGACCTATCCAAAATATATAGTTTGTAGGCTCTTATTAAAGTGTAGTGCCCAAGAACGGTATCCATCAACTTACACATACATATCCAGACATACCAACTAGGTACAGACATGAATTTTGTAATAAGATACAGACATTATTGCACACATATTGTGTAGTTATTTACACTATAGGGTTCTCATTGAAAGTTTGTAGTTTCTTATATTTTAGGAATATAATACATAGACGTGAATAATATACTGTGTAATTTAATGGAGCAAAACTGGAAAAAAATGATTACTCAATTGTTTAAAATTCCTGAGAGAAGTGTACCATGACCAGCAATTTAGTAGTTCTGTGGAAGCCAGTCCATGTAGGTCTGAGTATACCTCGGAATATACTTCATTTTTTGGATGTTGAATGGCTTTGTTCTTTGCCTTCTTGGTGTTTCATGCTTTAATTTGCTGAAAAGTTTCTGTTTCTGTGACTGATGTATTTGAGGAATATCCTAATGTGTGAAATAATGAGCTACCACTAAAGTCCTACAGCAAAAAAAAAAAAAACACCAGAGCATCTCAAACTCTCAAATGCTAGCTGCTTTAATTTGAGAGACAATGGAATCTCATTGTGACTCTCCATACACAATGCTGATTTGCTTATAAACTTGACTTGTTCAGATAAACAGATGTAGTTGTCTGCTGCATGTGTTGGAGGGTTAATGTGTTTTTTTTAACAACACTAGAGGGTACTGCATTCAGGTAGCTGGATATGACTTATTTGGGAGGAAAATGCAAAATAAAAAAAATGATCAAATGAAGTTTATTGTCCAGTTTATAAATCCAGAAGGTTAGGGCGCTGAACCCCGGTCATGTGCTGAGCTGTACGCACTACCCTCTGCAGGGATTTCCACTCAAGCTGTACAGTTCCCGTACCAGGTGGTGATGCTGCCCGTCAGGATACTTTCCACAGTGCAGGTGTAGAAGGTCCTGAGAATGCTGGGGTTCAGACCAAACATTCTCAGCCGTCTGAGGAAGTAGAGGCGTTGTTGGGCCTTCTCCACCACCCGTGTGGTGTGTTCTGACCATGACAGATCCTCGCTGATGTGAACACCAAGGAACTTGAAGCTGCTAACCTTCTCCACCGCAGTCCCATTGTACTAGTACGAGTGTACTCTCTCCTGCCTCCTGAAGTCCATGATCAGCTCCTTGGTCTTGCAGACGTTCAGAGAGATGGGGAGTGATGGGGAATGGAAGTAGAAGTAATGCAGCATTGTAATGTGTGTAAAGGTGCCTCTTGTGCTATATATTCTTGTAATCCTCATGTGTGATAGCAATCAATGACAAGCAGATGAGTCCCTTTGCCCTTGGGGATGCATAGTGTGGAAAGAGAGCTGTTAGTGCCATGTAGTTTCACCAAACATATCATTAATCCTTCCCTTTTCCTAACTTGTTACTATGTTGTTCTTCCAGATTATCCCTTTAATGGTCCACTCAACCATCTGGTCTGAATAATTGGGTTAAGAAATCTTGTTTGGGCAATATGTACCAATCTCATTGGTTGACATTATAAACTCAAAAATCTTGATGGTCTTAAGAAAACAGCCTTTCTAAACTAAATGTTTGTATACAAGGCATTTGGGACTATCTAAGCACAGAGGATTTTAAAAGGACAGTGCCTCATAACTTACTAAGCTTACACAGTTACACAAAGCACTGACACACCAAATCATGTCTCTTTCCGGGTACCAAAAACGAATAAGTTGATAGTGACAAATAAATAAATTTTTATACTCCTTTATATAAATAAAAAATATATAATTAATTTACATAGATCCATTAGATTGTTTGGGAGACTTATTTGGACCAAGACTGGCTATGTTGCAGGAGGTCCATCTTCAATCTCATTGCATGTAACACTAAATATGAATGGGGAAACTTGCCAGTTTCACATTCCCTAGTGACGTATATTAAAAGCTGGTTTTGCAGCACCTAACCAGGAGTAGATTTGTTCAGTTAGCAATAGTATGAACACCAACTATCAATAAAGTTGCAAATAATTAAGTTCAGTTCTTCTGGCTGCACATTGTGTACTTTTTATGATCAAATTAACAAATGTGTTTCATTTTGCTATTGTGGATTCATATTCATCTCATGCACTGTTACATATCGCAGGGTGTCTGTACACCAAATACAATCTCTGTGCCTCTTTAATGTGATTAAACTCTAATTAGGACCCAATTAAATCAAGGTTCAGTTACTGGTTTTTGCTCTATGTTGCTCTAAGAATCATCATGGGAAATGTTTATTCATCAAAGAAAATCCACTGCAGTACAAAGAATTTACCAAAATCCATCCAAAATGTACAAAACCATTTTGTCCAAACTCTGTGGGCAATGAATGAGGCTTGTGTATAAGGTTTTTTGTGGTTGGTAGCTTAGTTGGTGGAGCTTAAAATCCAGCTTCTGCAATGCAGCCACCAATGGGCCCTTGAGCTAACTTCCCAGGGGCTCAGCACAATGGCTCAGCACCAAGATCCCAATCTCCCAGTTGCCATCTAGTGGGCTCAGTTGGCAGTACCTGTCACCAACAAAATTGAAACCTGAGTCTGCTGTGTGGACCGGATTAAGAGGGTGGGGTCTTCAAATGCTGGAGATTGATAGCAGACCAAGGTGCAGGAGTGGATGAGCCTCATGTGCACATCTACCATAGATGTGCAAAAAAGAAGCCGTATAGTCATCATGTCCAGAAGCAGCATCGACTTCTCTGGGCTTGGAGGCATCTAGGATCACATAGTGGAATTGGAAATAGACCCTGTGTGCTCTGGACCAAAGATAAAAAGGACAATCAAGACTTAACAACAAAATCCCAGGGACTGTCATCTTATGGTAGGTACATGCCAGTGTCCTTAGCTTTTGTGAGGTTAGCATCAATGAAGAAAGTACATTAAGATCTTATAAAAGGGTATTGGAACTGGACTGGCCAACCTAACGTCCTGAAAATTTGAAGCAAAAAATGTGACGAAAACAATCCCATACTGTTGCACTACTTAAAACATTTACAGGAAGAATGGGACAAAATTAAAGCTGAACCATTTAAATAATTTGGTTTCCTCTGTGCCAAGGAGTACAGAGGAATGGTGAAAAGGAATAGCAACATTAGGTGCTAAATGCTTTGCTGTCCCAACTGTCAAATTACTGTTTGCAGTCAAATAAAATGTAAGGAACACTGCATTTTATTTTTATTTGCATTCTCCATACTGTCTCAACTTTTCTTGATTTGAGTTGCAGACACAATTTATAGTTAACTGTTGAAAAAGGATTATTTCAGTCCGGTAGCTGTAGTAACATAGTCAAAAATATATGTACCAAATAATTGTACCATGGGGTGAAAGTAGGCCGGAACGTTCTGGTTCTGCATGCTGCTGAAACTAAAAGATGTAGTGCTGATATACATTTACAGAAAGTGTAAAAAGAAGCTCTTTGACCAATCCTTAATTCATAATTAGTTATAACGCATCTGATGTTTACTTGTTAATTGCTGCGAGGTTGTTCTTATCAGGGCTTCAGAACCACCCCTGGTGTGTCCATGCTGGAAGGAGTTTAAGTGCCTTTCATTGCTGCATGTTAATGTTAGCTCCAGCATCAAATGGTTAAAATGCAAAAAAGGAAAACAAATAATGCATGAAGCTGCATACTAGCACTGGAATTCTAATGCAGAGGAGGGGGGGGTTTGATGCTGGCTCCCTGGACCCTGGCTCAAAGTACCTGTACAGCAAGTGACAGTGGCACTGAGCTCAATGTGAATACTAGCCTCACATGCAAATTCAAGTATGGACAAATAAAAACGTGTCAGTGATAATTTATAGGCATGTAAATAGCATTCCTGTAAACATAACTGGTGTATTTGAGTTTTGTTTGATTAACTAGATGATTTGAGAGTACTTCATAGAGTAATACAGAAGGAAAAAATCAAGAAATTTCAAATTAATTTGATTCCAATATGGGATTCATCTGTTTAGAAGCATGTGGAGATAACCATATGTCTGTGGTCTGTGCAGTTTAACGGTGTGTGTGTGTGTGTATGTGTGTGTGTGTGTGTGTGTGTGTGTGTGTGTTTGTGTGGATGTTTTTGTGTTATTACAGAGGGCAGCTGGAGATTTAATGATACGGAACATTCAACTGAAACATGCCGGAAAGTATGTGTGTGTAATTGACACTGATGTGGAGAGTCTGTCTGCAGCTGCTATACTAATTGTAAAAGGTAAAGAAAAAGTGTTTAATAGAGCTTTTGTTCATGAAGCATGGTGATTTAGAAACGCAGTTGCATTATGTATTAAGAGAACATTTTGTAAAAATGGCTTGATGCCCATAGCTTTTCTTGTAATAATGGAGCACAACAAACCCTGCAAATATGTTTAGCAGACAACAAATACATATATTTTTAATTTATTTTATATAGTATATTTTGTTTAAAAAAGTTTTGTATTGTATACAGTATTTTTTTTTCTGTTTTTGTCATTTTTTCTTTTTTTGTACATTTATGAAACTGGAAGATGTGTGATATCAATCAACAGAGAGCTAAATAGTGTCTGAATACTAAAAGATTGACTGAAAAACGCAGCAAAAACTATTAAATGATTATCGCAAACTACTACTAGGCAGATAAATAATTTACCATATATGAAACTATTTTGCATAAGGTGCATTACTATGTAGTTTATTTTATTCTGTAACTTCAAACAAAGTACCTACATTATTGTAATTGTAATGTTTTTGATATTCATGTTATTATAATAATTTGCCTTAATTAGTTATTACTGCAATTATATTGTAAATGCATGTTTGAATGCACGTCCTTCAGTTTATGTTGGCTAGCATTATAGGAGGACAGAAAACACATTTCATTGATGCATTTACACTGCTCAAACTCATACTTGGTTAAAAAATGGAAAATTTATTTTATCTTTATATATCTATGATTGTGTAACGTGTAGTATGTACTGGAATAATGCATGTAGCATATACACAAGCATTAAGCAGGAACTGCTGGCCCTATTTGCTTGTACACTGATGTGTAATGTACTCTGGGATGCCTGACCACTGACTCTTGACTGATAATTATGACCACTTCCTACTCATGAAGAAACTCACCCATCAAGTCACTTATGTAGTTGGGTAAAAATCTATCTTTGCATATCATGCATATCCATACACACTGGTTGTCTCTCCTGGGATTGGTGGGCTCTTCCTGCATCATGTAAAAAGGCTAAAAATGTCAGACATTGCTAAGGCGTGACCAAGATTTCCAAAACAACTGTGTCCCATTAATTCCAAATACTTAAAACCTACTGAGAGTCAAAGGGACCATCTAGATCAGGAATGTAAAACTTTGGCCTGCCACGTCATTTTATGTGGCCTGTGTGATCTTACATGATTTATGCTCATTGTGATGGTTGAGCAATTACAGAGGCACACTTATAATTTAATGTGACATTTGCAACTTTAAGTGGCCAAGGTTGACATCCTAGTCAAGGCAATTTATTGTAATATAATTGTACAATGTAAATATAAATATACAGTATCCATTTGCAATTTTAACACCAAAGACCACATTTAAAGAAAAAAACAACAGTTTTCAAGAAAAACAAGAAAATGTCCAAAATATAAGGCAGACTGCAATCACTGCATGATAAGTTACAATAGACTCTTTGAGGGCCACCGTAATGCTGATGTGGCCCTCTGTGAAAATTAATTTGACGCCCCTGATCTAGATTATCATGTTTGCTTTATCGATCCTGCTCTACACACACTCCACTGTGGAATTCACTGCAAGGCACCAGATATCTGTGACAACCTACCAGGACCTTACTGAGTCACTTCAAACCTATATAGCTGCTGTCCATGCTGCACATGGCATTTACTCTGGATATTGGCTGGTGGTCATAATATGTGACAGTGTCAAATGTCAGCTTAAAACTACAGCATGTTTACTGATCCTGATGACTGGCCAGGTGCAGCTATTAAGTTTGTTAAAGTTTATGTCTTGAATCATGTTAGTTATTATAAAATTAGCATTTAATGGCTGGATACATTTTCCAAAGTGCAAAATTTTCCAATATGACTCGAGGTTATTCAGGTTCACAGGTTTGTCCTTGTGGTGTTAAGGGAATATATAATTGAATATCGAATTGATTCATGCTTTTTTCCCTTATTAGTACAAGTTAATTAGAGGAACACATCAGAGCTGTTTATAATAGAATGTTAATGAGTTTCAAAGTGATCAATAACTTTCAATTAAGCTTAGCCAGATGGAGTTAACAATCCTGCAAAGTAATGTAAATAATTTGTAAAGGCTTATAAATAGTAGAGCAAGCATAGTAGACTATAAGACATTATTTGGTAGATCCCCCAAATAAGTGTGTTAAGTATGAGTTTTTAAGCAGTTCGGTCTTACAAGTTGATTAACTTCATTGGTGGGTTTATACCACCATGGAAAATGAGACCCATATTGCATAAAGCTGTGTAAAATGAAAAAGCTGTCTGTGTAAATGACTTTGTGGCTTAGGCAGTGATCACACAAGATATTAATCAAGCCTAGTGACAAAGCATTGTAAATTGAACCTTCAGGGTGCATTAACTCTGTGTTTTTGTTCATGTTGTGAACCTATCAAAGAACGAGTTCATGGTTGACTTTCTTCTCTCTAACAACGAAGGATCTGCAAATAAGGCAACTGTTACCTGATTTAAAGGGCTTGATAACTAAAGCTTAATTTGCGTAAAATTTGAGTAAAAATTTGTACATACAGTGTTATCACTTAACTGCAGGGGTAAAGGGATTTAAAATATTTTAATTTAATAATTTTAGAATTGAAAATCATTGGGAATTCGAAACGTTTTTGCTGTGATGAGACACTGATCCCACCTAGTGGTGATGATAGAAAATTACTCCCTAAGTGTGATGGAAATCAATTTGCTCTTGTGGTGATTGCACACCAAAATCATGCAGCTATAATTAAAGGCTCTTAATTGTCCTATAGATATTTAGTCACTAAGATTCATGAACAAGTGCAGTGTTGTGTCAGATCCAAGCCCACATAAATAGGTATAGGAATTTGTGAAGGCGGGAAGAATTGGTTGGGTCTGAAAGACTGAGAGTGCTTACAGTCTGGATATAGTGCCATCTTATTTTCCTTTTTTGGACTGGAGATTTAAGTGGAAGAAGATTTTCATGTGATGACGCATCAGTGGATTCTTGCTCAATCCAAAGCATTTTTGTTGACCATTTCGTTTTAAATTTGAAAAATTGAAACATTTTGAAGAACTAATTTATAATTGCCCACTTAAATAATTAACTTTTAGAAGCTAAAAATAAAATTGTTTGTTTGAGTCAGGTCCCCCTGGAGCTCCAGACAGCATAACAGTGGATGAAATCACAGACAGCACAGCACAGCTTTCCTGGAGACCAGGCCAGGACAATGGCAGTCCCATCCTCAGCTATATCATTCAGGCGAAAACGGCTTTCACTGTGGGCTGGCAAGCTGTAAACACAGGTAAACAATGCTTAAGAAAATGAAATACACATATTTCAGAACTGATGTCTTCACCTGTCTTCACTTAAACCATTGCTCGTAATTAATCTCTTTTGTTAAGCCATGTCTTGTGTGTCTGATTTTGTGTCCAATAGTACCTGAGATCATAGATGGAAACACTTTGACTGCCACAGTAGTGGATCTTAATGCATGGGTGGAGTACGAGTTTCGTGTGCTGGCTAGAAACAGCGTTGGCATAGGGGAACCGAGTCCAGCCTCTATGAAGACCAGAACTGAGGATTCAGGTCAGTCCCAGAATCCAAATTTCAATACTATTATCTTATGCAAGAACAACATAGCTTTTCCTTTTGATCAGTCCCACCTGCTGTATGTGTGCCCAACAATTTCTGAACATCAGAACAATCTCTCAAATCATGATTTCAAATCATGAACACTGCAGATCAGGTTACATATTCTAACAAATTAGTTTTAATGGTTTTATTGGACTGTTGCTTTTTAACAACCCAAAATGCAGTCCGGTTAATTGCAGATAGAAAGGCCATCCAACAACAACAAAAAATGCAAAAAACCCTTAGAGAAGGAGCCATCTTTTAAAGTAAAGAAACATTCAAATAATACTTTTTCATTGTGCCTGACTTTAGTTCATGGTTTATTCATGTGTTTTGCAAATGTAGAATATTTGCATATCCTGTATTCCGTATTGTACAGAGTAAGGTTAGGTTTTTGTGCATTAATATAATAAGACTCTAGCAATATTTACTTTTTAGAGACTCACAAAATCTCTCAAAAAATGTGTATAAAGCAGTGACTGATCAGAACTCTATTTTGTTCTAATAACAAAGGCTAAAAATACTGGAAAGACAACTGACACTTTGAGAGGAGCCTTATCTATGCTGAATAAGGATTTTTGTTTGATGGTTGTTGTTTTTTGTGTGTGTGCCCAGTTCCTGACACAGCACCGGCTAATGTTGGTGGTGGGGGCGGCTCTAAGTTTGAGCTAGTAA
Organism: Microcambeva barbata; assembly: GCA_034509105.1. Classification (NCBI taxonomy): domain Eukaryota; kingdom Metazoa; phylum Chordata; class Actinopteri; order Siluriformes; family Trichomycteridae; genus Microcambeva; species Microcambeva barbata. The sequence goes on along the minus strand of JAYDZF010000018.1, from coordinate 9,489,352 downwards.
TAACATGGGAGGTAAGTCATCCGTCTATATTACCGATCCCTGAGCGTAAGTTAATGGTTTTGCCTAATTGAATGGAATTGAGCAGCAGTGTTTATTACCCCCAGCCAAAACCAGATCCATTCTCCAGCTGGGCCCTGGGGTCCTATAATGTCATTCTTTTTTTTTTGTAGCAACTCTTTATTACAAATAAGTTTCCATTCTGTGCATTCTCTACAAGCCATAATGAGCTGTAAATTAGCTCAGGGTGTGAAAATGGTGTATATTTGTTTTAATATTGCTTTAGCTTTATGTTTTCTTTTTCAGCCTGTTCCTGAGGAATTGCAGAATGGAGACGGTTTTGGCTACATCATCGCCCTACGGCCGCTCGGTGAAATGACTTGGACACATGTTGTGACCACAGTCCCGGGGCGCTACGTTTACCGAAATGAAAGCATCGCACCGTTTTCTCCATTCAGTGTGAAAGTGGGTGCCTACAACGTCAAAGGACAGGGGCCGTTCAGCCCAGTCACCACTGTGTTTTCAGCTGAGGAAGGTAAGTGGAGGGCTATCACAAAGATTGATACAACCTTTTGTTTGAGGGCCATTCTACAATGTCATTTATGTCTCCAGGTAATTATGCAAGGGTTCTCCAAATGGTTAGTCAAAAAACAAATGAGATTACTTTTCTGCAGCCACCTTACATTATATGGTATTTTCCCAGCCTTGTACTATTTAAATGTTTTTGATTAAGCGTGTCGCCACTGATGTGTTGCTTTAATGTGCTTTCATTTTCCATATTTCACCTGTGCTGTCAATGCAGATTAAAATTAATCAATTTTGACAGAAAAAGTAGGAAATCTCTTGCTAGCTTATTTAACTCTTTTTTAATGAAGTACATTCGTATTTAATCATTACATGAAAATCTATCCCTTAAAGCTTCTTCAAGATGACCCTAAAATGAAAATCAAGTAGTGCTAAATACAGATTATTTGCTCTCTCAGATACAACAAATTTCTACCCCGATCACCCTCCTCAATGCTTTTCGTCTTCCACGACTTTCTGTTGTAATGTTAATGTACAGTATGTTGAAAATACGACCAGTATAATATTTACTAAATTTTCAGAAGTATGAATATTTTAGGGTTACAGGAGTGAAAACCTGGACATGACAAAAACATTAAATTTTCAATACAATTTTAAACATTTCTAAGGAAAAATAATAATAAAAAGGTGGGGTATGTTTGATAATATAGATAATGCCTGTGACTGAGTACATTAAATTCAACGTACATTCTTCATATCTAAATATGTTCTGTTATCATTAATTATCATTTATTATTATTAATATTATTTTAATTATTATTATTGAAATTTCATGTGATGTTACATTAACACTCAGTCCTGTTACTCATACACATCCACGCTCCACTTTTCCATTCTTGTTAAAACAAAATTGCCAGGAATTAACTAATATGCATTCTGAGTAGTTAAGTATGTATGATACTATATTCATTGTTGAACAAAGATAAATAACCTTAATCCAATCAAGTTATTACATCCTATATGATTCTATGTAGAGGAATTGCTTTTAAACTAGAAGTAAAACCCATTGTCATGTCACAGTTATTTCATTATTATTTTAACAATGTCTATGATGTGTTTTGTTTTTTGTATTGTCATATTGTGTTTTCGTATTTACCCCCATCCCTGCCAGGATTCAATAGGCCAAAATAGTAGCAGTTATTGTAGTAATCCCAGCAATGCTATTGTTTGAACAGAAGAGTAGGATCCATACAGTGACCACCAGTTGATATCCAGAGTAACCTCAGTGTTTGGCAGTGATCCAATAAGGTCCTGGTAGGTTGTTATAGTTATCTGGAGCTATACTGACTGCAGTGCATCCTACAGCTGCTCCGGCTTGAAAGCATATTTATTAAGTGAAAAACTTCCTATGCCTCTCAACTTGGTGTTATTTTATTGTAAGAATTGCTTCAGTACCATTGCTTCAGTACCACTGATTCAATTTTTCAGGTTTTTCCCTTTTCTTTGCTCTTCCTTTTCATGTCAGAACCCAGCCGTATGCCAGAGGGTGTATGGGCTCGAAGTATTTCTGCCTTCGAATTTGAAGTGAGCTGGCAAACACTTGCTGAGTCTCCAGAAAGGGTTTTGGGGTATGAGGTGAGTTATTTTAAAATTATAATAATTTGTTCATATTTTAAAATGCATTAGATGCAACCAGGACCTGGGTTTACCCATATTTCACTTTGCGGTCAATGTGTTTTAAAATGAATTAATTTTGAGGAGAAAGGTAGGAAATGTCTTGGCAGCTTCTGCAGTTCTATAGTATTGCAGGGTACCAAGATATGACTGCATCTTATTACAGCTCTTTTTAATTAAGTGCATTGGTATATTTCCTGACATTTTTCTTTAGTATTTTAGAAATAATATTTTAATCTACCAACAATTCATTAATTATATTAGCACATTACCTATTTTACCAAGGCAAAGTGTATGTAAGTTACCAGTTGTATATTTAACACACTGCATTAGGGCTATGTTAACATACCTTAAATTTTACATTGTTTGCTGCAGTCTTTCATGTGTTTCTGTTACATTGGCCAGCTTAATTATTTGCCTTTTTTGAAACTGGCCATTCAGCCACAGTACTGTTTTACCATGGTGAAATATATTGCACAGGATTTAATGGCGATATTGTGGCATACATCATTGCTTGCATACATGTGAAAAAGTCAAGGGAAAATGTTAGGACACCCTATGAGAACCTGTGGCTTATTAAACAAACAGTTTACAAAAATCATTAAACAAAACTGCAAAAAACTTTTAAACACAAGTTTACTAAACCAAAACAGATGTTTTTTTGAGAGAAAATTGTGGACACCCTATGCTTTAACATCTGCTGTTTCCCCCTTTGAAAAAAACTCAGTTATACGTTTTTTCTAACATCAACTGGGAGAAAGTTTTTTCCCCACTCGTCCATGCACAATTTATTTCAGCTTTGTAAGTTTTGAGAGGTTTCTTGCATGCACAGCCCATTTCTAATCACCACACAGCATCAGATTAAGATGTGGGCTTTGGTCATTCCAGAACTTTCCATTTGTTTGTTTTGGGAAATTCTTTGGTGGATTTACTGTGATCTTTTACTACACTTTAGTTTTGGGAAAGATGGCCTTATATTTTCCTTGAGCACCTACTGATACAGTGAATAAATTATAGTAGATGTTACATAATGAAACAGAGCATCCCCAAACAATGACATTTCCAACTCCATGCTTTGGTAATCAGAGTTGGTAATCTGTTCAAAGTACATTGTTTCAGATGTCCTAGTCTTTGTCTTGGTGTTCTTGACGTGGTTTGCGCTTATAATATTCTCCAGTCCACCCATGAAGGATGGGCCCCTGCTGAGCCTGGTTCCTCCAAGGTTTCTTCCTGTAA
>JAYDZF010000018.1:9459045-9481920 GCA_034509105.1 Microcambeva barbata | reverse complement strand
TCGCCCACTGGCTTGCTCAACAGGGGGGGTTGGTTCTTGGTCTTGTTGTACTAAACTCTGTAAAGCTGCTTTGTGACAATGTCTATTGTAAAAAGTGCTATAAAAATAAATTGACTTGACTTGACTTTGTCTGATTCTAATGTTAGACATTTTAAGTAGTAACAAATATGAGGGTGTCCTTTACCTGGCTTTCATGCTACTTAACAGCATGTAGTGTATTTTCAAGCTCATAGATGTCATTTTCTATCCATTCCTTTGGCAATTTAGACATATGTTCTTAGACCTTTGGAATGTGTGCTTTAGAGCATGTCCTCTGCTTTTGTCGGAACACAGGTGGTATACTGGGAGGATGACACCAAGCCAGAGACGATGGGAAAAGTTCGTGTGTCTGCAAATCAGTACACAGTAAATATCAGTGGTCTGAAAGGATTCACTCAGTATTTCTTAACAGTGAGTTCCTTTAACACAGCAGGAACTGGACCACGAACACCTACAATCAATATCACCACCAAAAAGGCTCGTACGTAAAAAATAATATTTTTGGTGCAGTTTGCACTTGTCTTTGTTCTATATATGCACATGGTGAACATAATGTATTTATTTCCACTTTTTGTCATTTTTTTACAGAGCCCCTAAGGTGACATAGTGTAAAAAAAATGTGTGGGAACGCATTCCTAATACATGGCCATGACTTATTAAGGCGTTGGAACTAGATAATTAAGATATAGACAGAGAATAATAAGGCTTGCTTTTCTGAACGTGGTGAAGTGTTATTTTCAATATTCACCTGACATTCGACTTTCTTTTGTCTTGTTCTCAGCCTATTAACATTGTAAAAATTAAACACCAGGACGAATTGACTCTGCAGTAAACAAGGAAAAAACTGTCACAACACAAGCACAGTATGTCATTATCTTTTTCCCACGCCTGTCATTATCTCGTTCCCATGCCTTAATAAGTCGTTCCCACAACTTAATTAGCTCATACCCTGCATTGGGAATGCATTCTTACACGTTGATAAAGCGTGGCCATGCATTTTTTTTTACACAATGTCACCTTAGGGGCTCAATGGTTTTCACTTTTTCACATGTGTGGATTGTTAGTTTAATTATGTGTCTGTTGGTTAGAGTGAATGTCAAAATGACCAATCAAAAAATATAAGAATCACACAATCACTGTTACGAGAGAGTTAACAAGTATCATATGAACACCTGTCATTTGATGTTTACTTTGAGTTTTCATGTATATGTACTAGTAATATAACTGCTAATTGCTAAACTGACTACTTAACCTAATTTTAAAGTAAACTCGTTTTCAAACTAGAAAAAATGTTTCATTGGAGATAAGTTCTGTGTAGTGGTGAATGTACTGTATTGTATAAAAAAATGAGCTCCTTGCAGTTTGTGTACGCTGGTTTGTTTAGTTTGTTTACAAACTAATCTTTGTCACTGGAAGAACTTGAAACTTATTTAAACATATATTAGCACACATGTCCTGATTGATTTGTTATGGCATGCTGGGTCGTTATTCAAGAAGATTTTAGTACTTCAAAAATACAGCCACAAAAAAGCTACTTCGACTAATTCATAAACGAAGTATTCTTTTTGTTAGCACCAGGACAGCCACCTCTAAATGTCGAATGGAACCTGATTGGCTCAAAGTTGTCTGTCCACTGGGATCCTGTAATCACAATGGAGATGGAGTCAGAAGTTACTGGATATCAAGTAAGTTCAAGAATTTCCTCTGAATTGTGTCCAAAAGGTCTCGCTCAGTTTAATCGCTAATCCTGTCAGGGCCAGGTGTGGGGGTTCTGGAGCCTATCCCAGCTTTTCAATATGAGCACACTGCACAGAAACATCCTAGATTGGGTGCCAGTCCAGTAAGTAGCATGTTGAATATACACTTTCGAATCACATTATTATTTCCCAGCATAGACAGAGGTTAGACAGACTTGAACCGACTATTGCTGCAGAATCTGTTGAATGTGAGAAAGTGGTCATAATTCATTATAATGAATAACAATGACTCGTAAATGTCTAATTGCATTTTCTTTTAAAAGGTGTTTTAATTATTTATTGTTGTTGTTATTCTCTCTGTAAATCACTCTTTATCTGACATGCTCAGGATGCAGACTTTCACACGTTACATTTCCCTATTTTCCAGGTGTCGTATAGAAGACACAGACACAGTGAGATCCACACAATCACCACAAACCTTACTTCTGTGGAGTTTGTCCTTCCTGCCGACGATGATTACATCATCCAAATCTGTGCTTTAAGTGATAGCGGAGAGGGGACACCCACAGATCCTATTAACATTCACAAACTGAGTAAGAAACTCTTCTTTCATTTAACTTTAGTTGAATGTATTGCCAATAGCAAGCTAATCTAACATAGGCTGATTTAAAAATAACTTACTGCAATATTAAATCCACTAAGATTAGTGTCATACATTGAAATCCCAGGAAAGATGATGTACAATATTATTAATGTTTGCATCATACCAAGCAGGGTTTTAGATAAACTTTTTTTTTACGTTTGAGTAATGAAAACAAGAAAGAAATGCTGAATAAAACTATGTAATTGCATGTGAACCAGACCCAATTATATTAAAAAATATGTATGTTTGACAGATGTTAACACAAGATTTCCAAACTATACTTTATAACACAAGGTTTCATCAGCCCCACATACTAAATAACAGGCTATGACAATGTGCTTGCATTTATTCACTTATCTTGATCAGAATTCAGTTTCAGTCAATAAAAAGTAAGATGTCTGAAAAGTTAAAATACATTTTATCCTTCCTCTAATAAGATGCTAGCCAGCTTTTCACTACCTTTTGAACTGTAATATATTTAATAATATACAGCTGCTCCTGTTAAAATGCACAGATTTTGTACATCCTAGTGACTACAGTACCGCCCAGATGACCGGTGGCAGCATGAAGGGGTAAATCCCGTTGCTCCAACTGAGCGCTCTGAACTATAAAATATGATTATAATTCTTCTTGAATATTCGATTGAAATTCTGTGGAAACGTTTGTGAACTAAGTAATAAGGTTTATTCAAGGCACCACATAACTGGCTGATTAAGTGAATCACAACACCCACCATGCAATTCATTAGGTACTGCATAATACTTACACCCATCCTACCCAAAGGATGAGCTCATCCTTTGCCTCAATTTAATGGAGTTTTTATTGAATGGAAAAATCTGGGGAAACTATGTCTGCTTGAATACATTGTATTCTTCTCTGTGTTCATTCTTAGTTATTTCTTATGTAATTGCTTATGCTTTTAGGCTTCACAAATGAGGGAAGTAGTATGACACTATACAAGCTGGCTTGCATTCATTCACTCATGTTGTTCAGAATTTATTCTGTTAGTTCAGTGTTACAAAAACATTAGAGAAATAATGTAAGATGTATCCTTACCCTAAAAAGATTTATTCTAAAACATTTAAAAACAGGCGATACTTGAAAGCTCACCTCTGAACTACTGTCTACTCAGATACCTACTGGATACATACAGATGTCTAGCCAAAGACTCACTTTGTTCTTGCCTTTTTCTGGGTGCTTTATGTTTAGTAATTGCAGGTTTAGAGCTTAGTTATTGTTTCACAAGATGGGGAAAGTGGTAAGAGTTGCATCTGGGTTTTGCTGAAAAGTTAGAACTTCTTGGGAAAGTGGAAAGCAGTGTTTTGTTGCCTTACATATTTTTTAGTAATTGGTCGTGTCCCAGTTGCTTGTTTTTATGCATAAAGCATTGATCAACTGTTGTTAATAAGACGTAGAAGACAAGTGGTGTTTTTTTTGCTGTTGTTTTTGCTTTCTTTAGTTCATTTATGTGAGAGGTGTTTTTCACTTTACTCTCACCACAATCCTCAGCACAAACAGCCAGTTTACTCAGCACTTGGCTTGAGTGATAGAACATCAAAGTTTTTTGTGACACATTCATTTGTGTGTAATAACCAATCTAACCTATATTAAAAGATATACAGGTATATTTGTTTAGCTTCATGTGTGGTAGTTTTGTAGTTAAAGTTCCACATAATTTAGTGTAACGTCTTAAAAGTACAACACGGGCACTACATTACATTGTTTAAATGCTCTTGTTGTGGTTCAACAAGCCATGGTAAGCTTTTTCTCTTGAAGCATTGTTTGTACTGGTCACTTTTACCATGTCATATTCCAGTTTATCACTTTGAGAAGCATATAAACTTTAAAAATTGAAAGTGTACTGAAATGCATATATGGAATGTTAAAAGATGCATATGCCAAAATCACAAATAAAGAATAGTGTAGTTGTTAATTAATGTATTTAGCAGCAAAAGATTTTTGAAAATAGATAAAATGCAGAATAGATTTGCAAGAATGCAATATTAGTGTATATGGTATTCTTTGCTGTACAATATACAGTAATATTAGTGTATATTGTATTGTATTTGTATTGTATCTAACTAATGACTCCTCAGCTGTGATCATTGGAGAATTTCTGACCATTGGACCACTATCCTTGCTGTGCATGCAGTCAGTAGAAACATATGTTTTTTTCTCTTGAAATGAGCTTTTTTTAACTGTTTCATGATCAACTGTTTTTTCAGTGTCATTTATTTGTTAATTATAAATGAATGATCAAAAAGGGAAGCAATAAAATAAGACTACCAAGCCACCCCAGTGTGATAAGATACCCAAATAATATCTGATCAGTATAGATCTTATGGGAATCCCTTTTCATTGATGGATAAATTGTGCTACAGTCAGTAATTGTACACTTGCATCTTTATAACATATACATAAGTACATACAGGGTAGATTAGGTGAACCAAATGAAGTGGCCTTTATACAATATATGAAAAATCCAATCAGAGTAGTTTGTAACAGTAGGGAAAATGCAACTAAATAATAATAGTAATATTTCGTAATATCTGATTATTTGGAAGAACAGAAGGAACATGAGTTATTTAATGCACATGCACACACTACACAGAAGGGACCTGGAGCCCAGGACCTTTGTGCTGTGAGGCAACAATGCTACCCACTTAGACACCATGCCGCCTCCGAGCCAAGATAGGGCGACACAGCAAGTAGTAAAGTTCTAAGTGACATTATTGCATCTCTATATTGTAGTTTTAGGTTTGGTTAAGTAATCCGATATTTAAGTCGATATTTTAAATATTAGGCATAATATGTTATTTACTAACAGTACCCAATACCCAAGGCTACACAATTAGGAAAAATATAAATTGCATTCTGGATAAATTCATTTATGGAATAAAAATATATCTTTCTTTTCTTCTTTGTTCCAGGTATGAGTGTAAGAGGTTCGAGAGCATGGCGACCAACCTCTATCAATTTCCCCTTGGTTTATATCATCACGTTAATGATAGTGAGGCCAATTTTGTAATATTGAGCTTATAAGAACTACTCATTGTTCATTTCATCATGTGTCTTCTAACTTAGTTTTAAATTATGGGAGGTGTGTTGGAATTACTCGTATTTATATTTCATTGGAAAATATTCTGGATTTATCGGAACTGACGGGATGAAGCTAAAGATAAAACGAGCGAATCTTGTGTGCATGTTACGTGCAGTGTATTGTGGTCTCAGACTGAACGGGTGGGTCTTTTTTTTCGTACATGGATGTCATGATTCATATGCACTACTTTCCCCTAGGTCTCCATGACCATTGAGGAGAACAAAATGCCTTACTTCCATGTTACATGCCAAAGTAGTTGGAGTCCTTGTCATGTCCTTTCCCCCTTGTTGCTAATCTTCTGATTGTCTAAGCTTTTGCTTTGACTTACTTTTGATATTGAGGTTACTAGTGTTTTATATTGTTACACATTGTTGACATTCAGCAGCTTTGGCGTATTCATTTAGAAAATATGATTTGTTGATGTGCCTTCTGAAAGTAGATCCCAGTTGACCTTACACCATGCAGCTTGTGTTGTTTAGATTTTTGTGATCATTCATGATGATTTGTAGCAGCAGTGCTGATACACAGCATTGACAATGTACTAGTAATGTTAGTAAAGTTATTTTGTTGCCATGCTCAAGCACAGAATAATGTTTAATTGCTGTCTTACATTTTTAGCTGTGTGTGAGACTGCACATATGTAGATGGCACAGGAGTTTAAAATCAGATTTCTAAGCTGCATTAAATTAAATTTAAACAGAGTTCTCAGAAAAATAGGAAGAAAAACTAAATGTTTTTGTTGCATTTGCAATTTAGTTGAATTTTCTGCTACAAGATATATTACCTAAATTATATCATACAGGATAATCATAATTAATAAAGCCACATTGCAGCAAAAAGTACTAATTAAGCTGATTGGGACAAATCCAATAACTACAACAATTTAAGTATATCTGCACAAACTATTATAACTAGTGGTTTGTTCAAATTTAACAGTCTCAGAATTATTCACCTGAATCTTTAGCTTTCTCTCCCCACAAGGTCCTCAATGAGCCTTTGTTGCTCAGTTGGAGAAATACTGACCATTGTCGTCTTGCCATCTCATTTTTGCTTTTTGTTCCTGCTTCTAACATCAACTTTGAGGATCCCACCCACTAACGTGCCGTGATGAAAAGATAATCAGTGTTATTCACTTCGCCTGTCAGTGCTCATAATTTTATGTCTGGTGTTCGGTCAGTGTATAGACTGAATAGATGCAGTTATTTTTCATTGCTACACAGCACAGAACAGTGCTTTTGGGTGCTTTTTGCAGTCACTTGGACCACATACTTCCTCGGGAATCTATGAAAAGCTAGATTCCTGCCTTTTTCTACCACTGCCTCTTTTTACCACATCCAGGCAGTGAAGGCAGTGATACATTGACTTGTCTTTATTGTCTGGGTCATATCATTTGAATTGTTTGTGCAAAGCAGGATCTTCTGTTAACAATTGCCTTCAGGTAATTTATGCCCTTTGTCAGCGGAATCAGGTGTGCTTGAGACCTTACCCTCAAATGAAGGATTCTCTTCAGGGGTTTAAATAATTCTGAGACTACAGTAGTCTAAAGTAGTATAAAATGGCAAATTGTTGAAACTTGTTATATTAGTCCTGTTATGTAAATAGTTCTTGTTTCATGGGTTTTCCTGTTTGTTAATACATTTAATTTCACGTGGGTGTACATACATTTTAATACATTTACAGGTCTTCTGTTATCCAGGGCCTGCTGTATCAAAATCGCTCATATAGATGTTTTACTTCATTCCAATTCAAAATTATAAATCCAGGGCCACTTGCACAACCCTTTTTATGATCAGGTTGATCTGAATCACCAAATACCCCTCCGACACATTTCTAATATACAGTTTAGCCACTATTTAACAGTAAAAAATGTGTTATAAATAAGTCAATTCCCCTTGTTTTGCATCACATTTCAACATTTTCCATCAAAGAGTAGGATGACCTGCATATTTACACTGACAAGGCATAACATTATGGCCAATAACACTGATTATCTCATAATTGCACCTGTTTGGCTATATTAGGCTCACTGATTCATTTGAGGAGCAAAGGCTGGGCTGTGTGGTTAGGTAGGCTACTGTAGCTCAAAGTCCTAAATAATAAGTTACTGCTGAATGATTATTTGATGCCTGATCTGGAACTGATAATGGGTCACATTTCTTCAATAACATGATGTATAGCAATATTCAGTTGAAGAAAAAAAGCATTCACAATATATTCATGTTCATAATAAAAGAACACATATTGATCACACTTATCAGTGTCAGTAGGAAAGGCAGTTCCAGGGGAATCCTTCCAAATATGAAGTTATAATAATAAATCCAATGCTGAAACTGGTGACATGATAAATGCGAACAGAATAGAGTGGGACAAATTTTACTGCAGCAAGTGAGTGGAGCAGCTGGCGTTGTCACATCAGACTCCTCTATTCCATTAAAGTTTTTACTTATATATTTACAATGTCAAATACAAATAAAATAATGAAACAGATTATATGAAACCGTATTTGTGATGTAAAAATATGCAAAGGGTGAATTTATCATGACAGTTTCCCCTTGGAGTGCAGAGCAGAGCATTTAAGCAGCCCAATGACAATATAGTTAGTTAGGTCCAGATTAGCTTCTGCAAGTTTTTGGATGGTTATTACACAGAAAAAAAATCCCCAAACACTAGAAGAGCATGCATGACTTTTCAAAGTCAGTGACTAGAGAAGAGGTTCAAACCGTGGACTGCTGTACCCTGGTGAGATGAATCACCCTCCATGTCTCTTGTCACTGTACTTCCCACATCCTATATCCAACATTTAAAATGTTTTAATTATACCAATAATTTATCTTTGCATTCTGAAATGGCTTTATATAACACAATTTTATTTCTTATCAGCACTAACTGTGCAGTTTGTGCTATAAATTTGACCGAGCAAAATCTGCCAAAATTTACACTAGTAAGTACTACCAGAAGGTTTAAATTGTATATATAGTAAATAGTAAATTTCAGTGGATTAAAACTTGTCACCAGTGCCTCCAACATAACTGATACAGATCACATGCTTCATCCGCTATTTATCTGATAAACCATGGAGCTGATGAATGTGAAGAAGTATCCAAGATACACAATGAAACCATTACAACAATTAGTATAAAACAAAGACGTTTTAATGTTTTGTCTGATTTACTTAATTTCATTTATTAATAAACATCCATACCTGCATTTCAAGCATTTCAAAAAAGTTCAGACAGGGCAATGGTTGATTAGTGTTGATGTAAAAAAACGGTAATCAAAACAGGTAATCATGGTTTGGAACATGTCCAAGAACAAATTGACAAGTTATGCCTGTGTGGAGCAAAAATGAGCAGAGGATATAATTGACTGAATGAAAAAATCTGAAGGAATTTAAGCATCTAACTGATAACACAACCCTAATATTATCGCACCTGATTTCTGATCGTTTATGTCTGTCAGAGATTTTAGCTATGGTAGTGTCATTTACACTTCTGTAATGGCAGCAATAAAGCGGGGAAAAAACAGACCTTAGAGCAACATATGCTACCTTCAGGAACAACCATGCATTTTTTAACAACACAATGAAATATGCTGCACATATTACTGGACTGAATTCATACGATTCTGACAGTAGACAATCGTATTACAAAGACATGTTGGCATAGGAGTTTTTTTATTGGTATCATGCGTGCCAAAAAACACTGAAGTGTTGTGAAAAGGAATGACTACATTTAAAAGTAGTAAATGCTTTATTGTACAAACTTTTCTTTAGTCGTTTTGCCTGCCTTAAATGCAAGAATGGATGTATATAAACTAATTAAATTAAGTTAAACAGACAAAACATGCAATATTCATGTTTATTCTGTCTGCAATGAAATATAAGTTAAAGAAAATGTAAGAGAATCATTTTTGAACTGTCACTACTTTTTTTTTCTTTCATTTTAGCGCCAATCAGACTTCACTAAGGAGACAACACGAACAAATAAATAAATAAAGCTGATGAATTGTATGTAATTTTGGGAAATGTTATCCAAGTTAAAGCAAAATGCTTACATACACCAAACTTGTGCAACTTTTACAATGAAAATAATGCATTTATTTGACATCATTTAACTGACAATGACAATTATTTTGATCACATATCCCAAACTGTTTGGAAGCTCCCCAAGCAGACAGGGTCAAAGACATTGCTCAAAGACCCAAAAGTGGCTGCAAAGCAGAGCTGGGATTCGAAATATCCACTGTTCAATAGCTATGCTTATTAGACGATTGTACCACTTTGGGGATTTCTGTGACTAAATGACTAACACATTTGATAAATGTGATTTATATGGGGTCTTTTGACATGGACAATGAAAAAACTTGGCTTTAATCCATAAACCACCAAAATGACACCTGTCTCAGATTAGGCACTGTTCAAACTTGTGTTAAAGGTCAAGTGAAGAAGAATCCCCTGTTTAAACTAATTTGCCGCAGCTGCCATTGACAATGTTCCCCACAGGTGTATGTAAACTTTTAACTTTAATGGTTAAAATGTCACAGAACTCTTGATCTTTTGAGCCTTGTATGGTCATTTTATTTTGCAATCAAAAACGGATTAATATGCCTATTAATACCACAACTTTAAAACAAATGAAAAAACAATGTGCCAACTTGAAATATGTTTTTTGTTTGCTTTTGCTTTTTAGAAAAAGATTATTAGCATGTGTGCTTTTGTGTGTTGCAGTCAACAGATGCAAATTTGTCCCATGTGTCCATGACTCCCATGTCTTTTATTTTACCAACTCTTTTGATAGTGTTGTATTAACTGTATGTTTAATCTCTGTGAGATGACATGTTTGATCAGAATGGTATTTTCATATTGAAAAGCAATTTCTCATTGTGTACAGTAGTTGAGCATGTTTCTTATTGTTTCATGTCTATATGTCACTTTTTACAACTTGAATAAACAACTTACCAGATTTATCTTTAGATTGCACTGTCATTGTGTTCATTTATTTTCAATAAACATCTTGATTAAAGAAACACATTATGTAACATAAAAAGTTATGTTAAGTGTAGAATATATTGTGTGATACAGCATTACAAGTATAATACAGTAATAATTTGATGCCTTTATATGTAAATGTGTGTTAGATAGTGTATATGTGTGCAATTTGTTCTCATTTATTCACAGTTGTCAGTAAATTCTGGGAACAAAATCGGTAAAAAAAAATGCTTAGAGATGGTAAGGAACATATAGGAGCATGGCCAAATCTGAAACATGAAATGTATTAGAAACATGACGTTTTTCTCTTATACTTTTACCTTTGTGCATTTTCTTTAAAGCATATAAAATTGCCCGATTTGTATGATGCTTTCTTTCCACTAACCTCCAATTCTAGGAACCCCCGCTATGACTGAGGAAAGATAAGTTACCTCACACCCACATTTACATGTGAACAGCAGCCATACATTTTGTCACATACACTTTTGCATATGGTAGCCTAGTGAATAAAACTTTGGGCCATCAACCAGAGATTGGCAACCAGTCCTTGAGCAAGACTGTTAATCATCTCTGCTCCAGGGGCACAATACTATAGCTGATCCTGCTAAGTTGGCATAAGCAAAGAAATAATTTAATTGTACTGTACATCAGTATGTATGTGTAATGACCAAAAAAGGCATGGCATTATATTCTTTCCGCACCTCTGATCTGAGGTCAGTGACGAGACTGGCCACTCAGCCCCGCCGTCTGACATAGCTGATATTAGATACAATATAATGTGGTTTGCTAACATCGCTGTGCCACCTGGGACACTCCTGATCAAGTTCTTAAAACCAGATTATAAAAAAATGGTGACAATTTTACATTTTGCACTAATGGTTCTTAAGAAGGTTTTGAGTAAAGCTTCAAAATGCTAAAAGAAGTAATGGGAGAAAGATGGGATTTTCAGCAGACAATTTATTGAAAATAATAATAAAAAGAAAATATAACAACAATGAGATTGGTGGTTCATCAGATGATGAAATGTCAATAGCTCAAGAAAACTTCAAAATAGAAATCGGTGTCAAAAGTGGACACAGTAATGAGTTGCTCCACATGTTTGTTTATCGTTTCAAATTATCATTTAGCATGCAGTTTTGTTTGCAGGAGGCTAGTAGGAATGTTGCTCCAAGTATTTATGATGGCTTCTAAAAGAGCATCCACTGTCTGGAACTGTTTTTGTTAAGTTTTCTTGACATCCATCTCCAAATGTTCCGTGGAAAATGCAGGATGGTCCAAAATAGTGACGTTATTCTCATAAAAGAAGTCCTTTGTCGGGCGGCATTGTGAACTGCAGAATTGTCTTGTCGAAAAACCCAGTCATTACCTCACAGACGAGGGCCCTCAGTCATAAGGGAGCCCCACTGCAACATCCACATCCAGCCAGCTGCTGTTTAATGAAATATTGCATTTTGTCATCAGGAGGTCTTGAGATATACTTGACAATACTTGACATAAAATAACATGGAATCCAATTTTTTGTGCAGATTCTGGTTTTTAGCGCGTCATGGTCCAGATTGCCAGCAATGCCACAATTAAATCAGGGAAAACCACAAGCAGCCTGGTGTTCATTGTGGTGACACACCCCCTTAATCGCATGTATTTCAGAGGGCTTTTATCAGGGCTTTGGAACTCTTTCATTCATTGTTTTTGTTGTGCTATTTTTTGTGTACAAGTAAGCTGTCCTGGGAGGACCCCATCCAGGCATTCCATTCCTCTAAACGCCTAACCAGTCTCACCCCCACCACTGTTTATTTGGCATCCTTGTTTTCTCCGGGGTTTTTTTTCTCCATTAAATTCCCTTCGTTTACTTTGTCCTCTCTGGATTCTTGTATCCACCCTCTCATCATAACAATAAGCTCATCCTTTTACTGTATCCATACATTTTGTAGCTGACTAACCCTAAAATTGGGATAAAGAGATCAAAAGAGGTGAGATGAACAAAGGTAGAAGTGGGATGAATATGGGATGAAGTTGTGATGGACAGAATGGATGTTTATTTTTGAGCTTATTTTGGTATTATATTTGGATAGTGTACGGATTGCTGGATGGAAATCAATAGAGGTATCTGTAGGTAAGATTCTGTGGAACTTAAGATGGTGGGTGGCATCTGTGTAGGGATGACAAGTCATCATGCTGGCCTGAAAAATACCAGTTTATTACTGTTTTGCTATACCATACAATTTAAAAGTGCATGGAGAGTAACATTGGGAACTGAGTGGCCAAGCGTTCATCATAAGAATTTTAATCTTTAAACGTATTAGACAAAATGGGACTGTATAAAGTTCTGAAGGACAGACCTCTAGAGCAGAGACTTTTTGAGTGGGGACATGGGCTACAGTTAGCTCACAATGCAAAAAGAAAAAAAAAAGGATTTCGCACTGTGGTTGTAATGGCAACCGTAGTTGCCGTAATGTAATGTCATGGCAACCTTAACAGAATGCTCCTACCAAGCATGGAACCCAGACACACACCCACAGGGTCTGTCAGCCACCCCTTCGCCGTGCCTACCCCGACTCGCTCCGCATCTTACGGCTCCTGGAGAAGAGCCATAAGATGGTGCCTGAGATCGGGGAGTTAGGCCGTTTCCTGGGGACACTCTCCCCAGGACAGGTTGGTCCAGGTTCCGTACACGGTGCTCTATCCTCGTCTTTTGGCTCCTGTCCCAGCCGGTCCCGTTCACAGTACCGGTTCCTCCCAGAGTCCTGACCCAACCACGTTTAGCATCGCTTTTGGATGGGGGTTTAACCCCGTCGTGGTTGACCCAAGCCACGCCTGCTGTACCGATCCTGCATCCGTCGGCTCCGGTTCCGTGCGGAGGTCCGACCCTGTATCTGTCGACTCCTGTCCCAGCCAGAGGTCCGATCCCATCTTAGTCGGCCCTGGTTAGTGTCGCTTTCGCCCGTGCTTGACAATGAAACTTGGTGTAAGGAGGACCAAATTCTGTTAACAAAAACATCAGAGTAGACCAAGCTGAGTGTGTGTGTGTGTGTGAGTGTGTGTGTGTGTGTTTGTATGTGTGTGTTAACCAAACTGGTTTCTGGGTTTCTTAATAAAAGCATGGTGCGGAAATTTAGTACTTCACTGAAGTCAAGTTTGACAGTTAAACAGTGAGGTTAGATTGAGATGTGTAATTAGATTAGTTGAGAAGCATGAAGTAGAAGAAGTGGCCAAGATAGTGTGCGTGATTGTAATTTGAAGGAAAGTAGGGTTTAAACAGAGTACTAAGATGTTGTTGAGGTTTATAGCTACCAGGGTATTTGTGTGGCTGTGGGGATAATTTTGAGTGTGGAATGGAATGAAAAGAGTGGTAGAGGTGGGATGGATGGGGGTAATGTTATTAAGAGCCGCCACGTCTTTAATGACTCCTGGCAAGCAATAGTTTATTCGGAACAATCTGTCTTCTGTCTTTGGGCTTGTAAAATAACGTAAGCGCATCCTCTTTTTCTCTTTAACCTTGGGGGTAAAAACTTGGATGAATAGAAGATAAATTTGAGATCAATAAAGGTGAGAGGAATAAAGCTATAAGTGGGATGAATATTGGACAAGTTTAGGATGGACAGAATGTATTTTGTGTCTATATATTTTGGTAGTACTAATGTTCAGAGCTATATGAATTTGCTATATGAAGCATAAAACCTGGGATATTTAGGATATTAACATGCACGTGTGATATAATAAATGGTAAAACATGTTATTTTATCCGTTTAAAAATTGCCATATGACATCTTTGCTCTCTTAACTTGAGGACAAGTATGCTTTGGGAGTGTACTAATTATTCTTGTTTTGGGTGTAACGTGATAAAACAATTGCCATTCCCTGTCTGAATTTGGTGGAAAAGTCCATGAGTAGAAACAGAATGCTTGTAGTCAGTGGCCTCAACCAAGAATAAAAGTCAGAAGATGAATATGAGAGAGTGGATCCACCTGCGGCTGCTACCTGGGATGCTTGCATTGCTTGTTTTGTTCAAGAAAATAGCAATTTTAGGGCACAAATTATCATTCCTAGTAATTATTGTGTATTCATATTGCATTGGGTTTATGGATGAATAAAGTTCATTCAGGAGTAATGGTGTTGACAACTGGTAGAACTACTTTGTGGTTTCAGAATCTGTGCCAGAAATGTGCATAAAGTCTCTTGTGTCTCTTGTTTGCTGCTTGTGCATAAACCTTGGTCGTGTTATAACTGTGTTAAATTATATATAATTTAACAGTATATGTAGGTTGGCTTGTGAATCATAAATCATTTGGTGTGCTTTTGATTGAAAACCATTTCACTCACCGTTGTAAGCATTATGTACAGTGTAATCAGCCATTAATCTATAGCCATTGCCCTATAATAGAATGATGTTAAATAAAGTTTTTATTTTGTATTTTTTCTATTGTTTATGTATTGCTGATAGGCCTTGCTATGGGTTTGTGCAGTGCTATGTGTCTATGGGCCCTATTTTACACCCTTTGCAAGGTGCATCACAATCCGAATTGCTATCTTACACCCCACTATTTTCACACTTTGTGCTTGCATCATTGAAATAGCAACTGTTTACATCAATAGATTAATAAATTAATGTGTGTGTGTGTACGTGGCTTAGGCACGCTCCTGATTTGACCATTGACTGCTAATAGAGCAATGGATATGCCTAAACACACATCATTTTGAAACTACCACCCCCACTGGCGTTAATATATTTAACCATTGCTGCAAACTCCATTGCTACTTTAATGATGCAGGTGCAAGGAGAGAAAATAGACTTTTTGCGGGATGTAAAACAGCAATGCACATTGCAACATACCTTGCATGGGGTGTGAGATTGGGCCAATAATGTCACAATTACACAATATATCAGACAGCAGGTAAACGGTCAGTGCTTGAATCGCAAGAATGTGGGGTGTTCGTAATCTGTATTACAGTCTCAACAAACATTTCACATATTAGAATTTACAATCCCCCTTTTAATGACAGGACTGTTATTAATGTTTTATATTAAAGTCCAATGCAGGAAGATTGCAACTTGGTGTGAGGACCACAAAACCTAAGACCTTTAAGCAATATGAACATGTCACATGATCTAAATCAACTCACTGTATTAAAAAAAACCACAATGTCTTCAAAAAATTACAAAGATTTCACAATTTTTAATGAATACAAATTGAATTAAAATTAATTTAAAATATATATGTGTTCTTTAATTCTATCATATTCAAGCGCATGTGTATGTTTTCATCCATATAATTAATCGATTTTGCATAATGCTGACAAGTTGTTTTTCATCAAGTATTCTGGTTTGCTTCCTCCTGCAAAGAGCATGTAAATGGTTAAATAATTGACCTCACAATAACCCACATGGTTTAAAGTAAAAGTGGTCATGTATATTTTAATAATGTTAATTAATATATTAATTTTCTTATTCCTTTTAATACCTAATTTTGTCTTAAGCTTAAAAGAAACGGTTAAATCTTGACATGATTTTAAAATGTATTATTAAATATATTAGTCATTTGGTTGTGTGGAATGTTTTAAATACTCATTTAACCTTATCTTTGTGCACATATAAAAAGGATTACTTTGACGTTACTCAATTAAGTGTTCTTGTCACCTTTTCTAATGGACAAATGTTCAGTCTACTCTACCCTGTTAAAATGCCAGGTTTTTTGTGATGTAAAAAAAACAGACCAACATAAATGAGATTTTCATCCATCTGCATAGAAAATGTGTACTTTCACAGAAACTACACGAAAATACTGTGGCAGTCTAAGTGTACACTCGCTCTTATAATTGTGGAATTAACCACACAAGAGAGCCTATCTAAAATTAAACTTAATATCAGTGATTACACAACTCAGTTGCTTCTGATAACTAAGGCAGTGATCTCTGACTCAGCATTGCTTTCTCTGCATGTGGTCCAGACAGCTGTTTGATAAATGTTGTGAACTCTTCACCATGTATGACAAACCCTCAGTAATTCCAGAGTGTAGGACAGCTGTGGGCATTGTACAGAAAGCAAAAACACATTAACTCAGTCAGCCAAAAACATGACAAAATATATCAAAATATAAATTGACATAAAAAATATAAATATTTTGCTTTTATTACATTAACTAAATGAGTGATATTAGAAGAAAAAAATAATTTCTTGGCAGACCTTTTCAGGAGCATCTGTAAATTAAACACAGTGGTCATTCAAGACAGGTGGCATTGAAATAAATCTTGTAGATCAATACCTCTTCTGTTTTTTACAGTCTCTTGGCACAGTAGCCAGGCTATCTTTTAAAAGAAAGGAACAAAGCCATCTGCACAGACCGATTAGATGAAATTTGTCCAAAAATGTTTCCACTGTGCCAAACTCAATAAAGCTAAAATGCACTAGGTTTACTACTATTGAGTTGTATAAAATATTTTGTTCACTTTGTGTTTATAGAGTATATTTGATACAATAACATTTTAAAAATATGTTAAATGGATTCACTGTTGCATATATTTGAAGACTGACTAAATGATTTTTAATCAATTTTCAGTGCTACAGTGGGTTCTAGTGGGTCCTAAACTAAAATACTAAAGGTGAAAATGAACATTGAACAGGGTGCCAATTAGTTTTAGGACATTTGAAACTTCTTCATATTTAACAAATGAAATACACTTCTAAGGAACACAAATGGTTATTTTTCTTTAGCTGAATTATTCAAACAAACTGCTAGGTTTTCAATACAAAAAATATACAAAAATATAAACTTTTATTATTAAGTCACGTAAACTAGCCTATGTTATGGTGCACATATAAATAGGGTTAATTAGAATACCGTAATGTATAAAATGGAACAGTTTATTTTCATGGTGAAAGCAGGTTAGAAATGTTTTTGTGGTGTTAAAAACAGACTGAGAAAAATATTTTTAAGTGTATGTCCATCTTTAAAATGATCTGCAAAAATCATGAAAAAATTAATAAAACTAAACTTATATAATGTAATTATAAGCAATGTGGTTGTTTATATGTCATCACTCTTGGCTGTGTTCAGAATATACCAATTACATTTAAACTCATGTTAGTCAAATATGCCATCTCCTGCCATGAAATAAATTGACCAACACCATATAAAATCAAGTGGACCCTGTGATCGTTAAAGAGCTTTCTAGGGCATTAAATATAGCACTGAAAAAATATTGCTTAACAGTAATATTACTGGATGGCCCCCTCCAACGGTGATCAAAAGAAAAAAGAAAACTGGTTAAGGCGGCTGCTAAGAGGCGAACAGTGTAGGGTCAACCTTAGCGTTAAGGGCTTTGCTCAAGGGCCTAGCATTGACTGTGTAGTAGAGCCTGGAACAACCTTCTGAATGATAGCCCAAAGCTATCCACTAGGATTCCTGTCATGATCTGTCATTTAAACAGATTTTAGATCTTCTGTACATTTAAAATTCACCAGTGTGCAAGTCAGGTGGTTTGACAAATTCTTGATTCTTTTCGTATATTGCACCATAATCCCTGAGCTCCCATTTTTACTTCGACAATTGTTAAAAGCAAACATTTGTAGCAATAACTTGCTGAGTTCTCCACATTCTTTGCTGAGGTTCTTTGACTTGCTTTCTATAAAACACCCACGTCAGATTTGAATTACTGATGATATTTGCCTACAGCTTCAAAAATGACCAAACCATCTTAAATCATGGCAAAGCACCCTGTATTGAACCCTGTACCATTTGAGCAACAAGCGACTTAAACCATAATTTAAGAAGATTTTCAAAAGGTACTGAACTGAGTTCTTATAGTTGGCAAAATGTCTAGTTTTTTTTATTTATACATAAATATAATATTTTATATAGACATTTTTTACTGTCAAGTCACATTATTCCTACTTTGACTTCTGCAGCACATAAATCATGAAAAAAGTCACATTTCACGAGTTGACTTAGTGGGTATATATGTGTATAAGGTGTGCAAGACCGATTTGTGTATTCACTGGAGTGGATGGGATCTTCCAGCAAAAAAAAAATTGACAATTTGACATCACACAGATAGAAATAGTCCAATAGTGAATTGAAGAGCATGAACAAGATTTCCAAGTACTACCCTGCGCCATGCCAACCCCCTACCCCCTCCATTCTCCAGCCGTGATCCAAATTGAGGATTTGAGAGACAATTCATTCATAAGAGACTTATTCATTCCTCCACAACTTTTTCAGCAGCTGTATATTGCACTGCAATCAGCATGGCTCCAGATACCTGTGAAAATCAACCACTATTTGTCACAACCAAGTCATTGTTAGCATAATATAATATGCATAAAATAGCTACATGGGTTTTGGACTACTTTGGAAAATTGGTCACTGAAAGCTGTACTGCTCAAATAAGAAATGCAATTAATTCTACAAAAACACTGCTCAGTTTTCTGGGTCTGAGCTCATCTCTGATGGACCAAAGGCAGTGGATACATATATGCTGTGGTCAGATAAGTATAGATCTTTGTGTCAAGACAAAAAGGAAAATGCACACTGTTATCTTTAAAAGGTGCTAAAGCCAAAATCTGTCAGACTATACAGAAATCCATGTGTCCTCAGTAGGGATGAGTCTTATCAGAGTGAAGGTGCCTCTGACACAGAGGTGGATATTGGGAAGATTCATGCTTCCATTAAGTCAATGATCTTTTTTTATTAAAGGCCTAATGATCAATTATGGCATGTGTATTTGATATCAACAAACAGTGGTATAATTTACCACTGCAGAACTTAATAAAAGGCATGACCTGATTAACGGTCCATGTCCCCATCCGATTATCTTCTTAATGCACCATAAATTTACAGTAATGCCAAATCTTGATTGTAATCAGGTCATTTACACATATGATTTCAGGGCTTGCAAATTGACACTGACAATAAACATGTCATGATATCTGGGTTTGATCCTCGGATGGGGAGATTTGGGTCTTTTTTGTGTGGATTTGCATGGTTTCCCTTTGTTTATATTCCATTTACATTTTCAAGATTTGGCAGAACAAAACATGTCAGGTTAATTGTCTGTGACTGAATTAAACATGCGAACCAATGAATAACTATCATGTGCTAGGATTTGATGAGCCATGTGCCAAATCCAGAACTTTCTTCATTGCAGCAAGACACTGATCCCACCTATTGTTAATCGAAATCAATAATATTTTGTAACCTTTATTATTTATTCTTTATCAATTATTTATTTGTTATGTAGTAATAAATGACTCACAGACTGGTGTTTGGGGACAACTGATAAAGAAAGCCAATATGACTGCTATACATAACTAGTCTAACTATAAATATGCACTATTAACGTTAATACAATATACTTTAACTTGTTTGCCCCTTCACTTAACTGTAATTTTTATGCCCTGTTCTTGTTCAGAGATTTTGTCTGTGGCATAAACCTCTTCCACCTTTTCCCCCAATTGTTCTCACTAATCTAATCGCATCCAATTACCCATTACATCCTTTACTGATTTAACTCTCTGCTGCTGACTGAGGACCCTCAGTACAGATTTAATTTTTCACCTACATCAGTACAGACAGCACCAAACAACATTGTACATGGAGAAACTACACTTTGTTGACCACTCTTCTTGAACATGGTGCAGGCGTGGTCAGTTAGGCAGCAGAGGTCATAATTACACCAATGAGAGGATTGAAATTCAGCTTAGCCCACCATGAACAACACCCAACCGTTTTTTCTAACCGCCCAACAGCCAAAGAGGCAGAATTGTTCTTTAATACGATGTATTCAGAAACTCAACTCTGGTGCACTAGTGTATGTTACCAACTTAGCTACCTGATCTTGCCATTTATAAGCTGGAACACTGCCTTGAGTTTTTAACTATTTTAAGTGACATTGGCTTTCTGAATTACTTTAGTGCCCATGTGATAATATGCATCATGGTACCATCTTGGGTACAATAAAATGTTATCAGAGGGCTAAAAAGGTCATACAAATTAACAGTGGTTAACAGCTTTGGCCAACACAGATTTTCCCTAGGTACGGTAGATGACTGTACACAGCTACTAAAAAATCCATGAGTGAAGACAAAAGCATAGAAATACAGAAAAAATGCTGTATGGTAAATTTGGTCATGCTCTGGCAAGAGCGGGATCATTTTCAGTCAGGACAGACTCCACAGAGGTCTTCAAACAAATGATCCGTCTGAAAAATAATCATTTCTTGGTACCTTTATATAACTGTCCTTTTTTCAAAGGTCAAAGCAGACTTTTATCATCAAGAAGCCACAGCTCACTTAGTGTAACCCATATTCAATATGATTGTATGAAAATAGGCTGTAGTTTTTCTACTTTTTCTGATATGTTGACATATTTTTGTTTACGTTTTGTGCTTAAAAGTAACTACTGGAAAATAATCTATGTAAGAGAACATATGAGTAATGGCATACAGCTTTATATATAGATATAAAGATTGTGGTTTAAAAAGAAAGGTCACAGTATCCACTTCATTAACTGGTGTGAACCACGACTACCATCTCCACAAGGTGAGAATGAACATAGGTGTTGAAAAAAGTATAGTTTCTCTTTCCTTACTCTCCTTCAACTATTTTTTTTACATTTCTGCTACTTAACTAGATACAATTGGTATTATAACTCAATTTTCACATTTTAAACTAGATATATGCCTGCAGTAGCAATCATTACACAAATACACAAAGTTTTTATATAAAAATGTGCAGACTGCCTAAGAGTGTAGAGTAATCAGACTAATATCACTGTATTATATTTGCACCCTGAGGGTTCAGAACATTTTCAGACCAATTTACTTTTTGCATGAAGAAATTTCCATTGAAATTTTTACTTTTGATGTTTGATTTTGAGTATATGCCATTACCATTTTACTCATCAGCCTGCACCGAATAACTCAACATGAGCTGGGCATCTAGACATACATGGTTGCAAAGCTCAACATTGGATTAGTGCTCTGCTTTTATGTAATTATATGTTGTTTGCATGTTCTCCCCATGTATGTTTAGGTTTAATCTAGGTGCTCCATTTTTATCCAAAGACATGCAGTCAGGTGAATTGGACATACAAAATTATCCATGAATATGTTTTATATCAACTAGTGAGATCTTGTGTAATGAATACCCATTTTGGGGCATGAATGTAGCCAAAGTGACTTTGACTGGGCCGTTCAAGAACTTTGAACAAAAAAGTGATTATACACTGAAGCCTAAATGTCTTGAGACATTAATAATATAAGGATTATTAATATATAAGGATATAAGGATTTCTAATGCAAACAAGTGATTAAAAGAAACGAGACTGAAGATGAGTGTTGGTCAGTACATGGTACTCAGTAAAATGGTAAATTAGGTAAAGATTAAGGGGCAAAAAATGCAATAAATGTGCAATGATGCTGCCAAAAAATGTGCAGATTTGCAATACTGTTAAAAGTAATACAGTCACTGCAGTACAACACAACAGTTGCATTTGCCAAGTGGATGGTAAATGCTTCTAGTCAAAAGGTGACTTCAGTCTTCCTACCTGTCCTGAATACATGATTGAAAGAGTCCAAGACCCTACGACTTGGTGGAAATTGAAGAGAAAATGGAAATTACTTTGTTGAGTCACATTATTATGACCTCCTTTTAATATCCAGAGTAGCCAAACTGTGCAGCTTAGACACCTTAGACTGTGACTACACACTCTAGGAATAAATCAGTTAGGTCCTGTTAGGTCATCTCAACTATATAGAGCCATGTTTACTGGAGTGCATCCCACAGCTGCTGGAGGGTGTGTGGGGTAGAATCCAAAGAACGATACGACATTAATGGTTGTATCACAGATGACAAAATATGTTCAAGGCTGGGGTACTCTTCCAATTTTGTGTGGCATTCATCATTCGATTCTGCAGAGCCCTGCTTAAGCAGTCATCAGTGTATGTGGCCAAAGCACGTCCATTTCTTTGCCTCTCTGTGATTCTTCTAGTCTCTCTGTGACACTCTAAGCTCAACTTCCATCTGAGAACATCATGTTTTAATTGTCGCAATGGTGAGGTACTGTTGGTCAGTTGTTAGGTGTAGTCTTGGTCTCATGATGTTAAAATGTGAGCAGCATGATAAGGAGGAATATTTAAATTGCAATTCTAATTGAAGCAGGAAATTCATTGTTCAAAACTCCCTAAAAATACAGGAACAAACCTTGGAGGAACCAGACTTAGCAAGGGCCCATCCTTCTTGGGTGGACTGGAGAATATTATACAGACCAAGATTTTTACAGTTCAACAAGAACAACTAAAATTACATAAGACTAAAAGTTATAACTTGCAAAAACTGGATATACAGTCATGTGAAAAAATTAGGACACCCTATGCAATCCTGTATATTTCTTAACATATTTGGACATTTGGATAT
>JAYDZF010000018.1:9401477-9418153 GCA_034509105.1 Microcambeva barbata | reverse complement strand
ACACTCTCACTAGTGTTATATTAGTGTCCTATTATTGACACATGAAACATTAATCAGGCGATAACCATTATCTGAACTCTACAAAATAAAACAATTCTCTAGCCATACCACATATATTAAACCAAAATGTTTACTGTAAAAGCTTCAAGGACCAATCCAAACCGAAAATGGCAATCACCAAATAGTGATGAGGAATTTTCTTGTACCTGGAATCACTCCACAGACTAGCAATGTCTCTGTCTATTGCACAATATAAAATCATAAAATCAGGAGCTCTAAGGTCTTGCACTGGTGGATCCCAAATGTTGGTCAAGTGCGAGAGGTGGGATGTTGGCAAAGCAACTGAGCGAGGTGGGTTTTCACTGTGCTGCAAATGGAAGAAAATGGAAAATGGAATGGTGATTGCTATCACATTGTACCCCTGACCACAGCTAACACTACCTCCGGCCTCCTGACCATACCCTTCTGGATCTTATATGCAGACCCAGAGTTACTGATTCTGGCCTTACAAATCTGTGTTTTCAGGCTTAATGAGCACTACTGGCATAATTTCTCTGAAGGGGAGGTGCTCTATAATGCAAACAGAGACATCCTTGAAGAAAACCTGCTCCAGAACATTCTAAACCTCAAACTAGGGCGAAGGTTCACCTTTTAACGGGACAACAACCCTAAGCGCACAGCCAAGATAATAAAGAAGTGGCTTCAGGACAATTTTGTGAATGTTTTTGAGAGGCCCAGCCAGAGCATAGACTTGAACCTGATTGAATATTTTCGGAGAGATCTGAAAATAGCTGTGCACTGATGCTCCTCATCCAACCTGATGGAGCTTGCAAGGTTCTGCAGAAGAATGGGAGAAACTGCCCAAAAATAGGTGTGCCAAGCTTGTCATAATTATTATCATAATCAAAAAACCCGGGGCTGTAATTGCTACCAAAGTAGATTTATTTTTTTTATTTAAAACAAATTCCAAACAATATTTTTTCACTTCATTATGGGTTATTATGTGTAGAATTTTGAGGGGAGAAATGAATGTACTCCATTTTGGAATAAGGCTGTACATAAAAAAGTAGAAAAAGTGAAGCGCTGTGAATACATTTTGGACTGTACTGTATATATGTAGAATTGAACATTTATTAAAAACATGCTAATTCCATTGCACGTATTACAAAAAATACTTAAGTTGAAAATCTGTTCTAAAGAAATGAAACGTTATTAAACATTCCTTATAAATTGCAATTTTTGTGTATTTATGAGCTTTGAGAATTTAGTGTTATTATTAGTTGAATTAGACATTAAATGCTGCTTTTCAACACCTCCCAGTCTTTTCCACATTGTTTATTGAATTGATGTTTAGATTGAATAGGTCTGACAATAGTCATGGTGAGGAAAGTGAAACTTAATCCTATTAATATTTAACAGGATTAAGTAGCTTAAGTCCAAATACTTTTTCATAGGTATGGTTAAGGCTCAGCAGAAACAGGTGGTGCAGCGGAATAATCTGCTAGCACACCAATACTGAGATTCTGAGCCCTCAGCAGGCACATTGCTGTCCATATGTGAAGCCAAATTCAAGTTTACTGAAGTATAGGAGAAAGAGAAAAATTGGTGGACCGCATGCAATGTGTATTGGGCAAATATACACACAATTTGGGGGCCTCAGCAGTGGCTTGGCTATGCTAAATTGTTTTTTTGTGAACTAGTTTAGTTTAGTCTCAAGTTTCATTACTTTAAAAATTAAATATGTTTGCTTGTGTATTGGGTGACCATTAGTATTAAATTATCTAAAACATTACAGCACAGAAAATTATTTGCTGTGAGCTCAGAAGGCCTGATCCTAAGATACATCTGTGCCTTCCATGACACTTCAGGCCTGCATGTAGAATAGCTGAAAGCATGACAACCCTTTTGACACATTAAAAAATCAATACGCTTTAGAAATTTGCTCTGACTTCACTGCTGCTGCCACCCTGACTTTATGATTTATTACTCATGAAGAGAGGCATCTGCAGAGAAATGTCAGCTGTCATGTTCTAAAACGTGGGTGATTTTCAGCATGCCACCAAGCGGATGAGACATGGGGGGTTGAGAGACAAAATTGGCCTCCCATGATGTTAAGTCTTCACAGTTCTTAAGACAGATCGGATCTAAGAAATATATAAATAAAGTGGATTTTTCATGAACTGTCTGTTAAGAAATCTTGTTACAAATGTAACGATATCTATATACACACAGTATATAAACCAAACCTTTCTACTGACTGCATAACAAACCACAGATTCAGCATTTACAATTCAGCACAAATACTAATATATATCTCTGTCAGCTCGTCAGTCCATCAGTTCCATATGTAAAATGCATGTATTGTAGACGATTTATTTTGGTAAATTTCAGAGTGTCCAATTCCTGCCCAGGCTATTCTTTTAAATACTGCCAGTGTGAATGCATGTTTTTGAAAAAAAAAAAGAGTCTGATATTATTATTCTATGAATTGAGACAGACAGATATCTATACCTACAATCAACATATGTAAAAAAGTGAAGACCATTAGAAGTGGAGAAATGTTTATTGCACACCAATGATATAATGTTTTTATATATAGAGGTTCATTCTTAACAGCAGCTGTATGCATTTAGTCAGCTACACTGGAAGAGTACATATGCAGATCAGCTCTGTGTTTCCAGAGAGATTCCTGGAGAGATCAACACCTTCATGCAGTTGCTATCAGTCAGCCAGTAGAGGTCGTAGCTGTGTTACTAGGACTTCCTATACAGCTTTTACCCCACCCCTATATGAACATTTGGCCAACCAATGTTCATGTGGCTGTTCACAAGCATTTCTGGGAATGTAGAGTGTGGGACATCAAAACACAGGTTTCTAGGTTTACATTCAACAGTTAAGGTATCCTGTGTTTGTGTATTATGGCTTCAATTTATTCTATCACTTAGAGTGAATTTTAATATGGCCATATCACTATGCATTTTGATACAAACGGGCTGTGAAATTAAGCACATTTTCTCTTAAATTTACAATTGGCACATGTTTAAGAAATTTCCACTGAGGTACAATTTCATTCTAACTGTAAAGCATAGTGCTGAGTGCATCTTAGATTTGTTGATGTTTAGCTGCTTTACAGCCTGGTCTGTCTGCACTTAAGTGGAAGCATGATTCCTCATTCTGGTAGAAAAATAAATCCTATCACAAGACAATGCAACATAACATAGAGATAATAAGTGTCTCACAAAGGTAAAATTAAAAACATGAAACAGAAAATAACTACTCACGACAACAGTGAACTAAAATACATGTTATAAATATGTGCAAACATACAGTTAAAATCCAAACAAACAACATATTGGAGAAGCATCAGTCCAATGGAGGACATACACCCATTCCGAGACTTGGTCGGTCCTTCAATCAGAAACTTAAAAACAGAAACACTTAGTTTAGCATATTTACCTTTACTGTGTTTTGGAAATGGACAAAAACTGCAATATTAACAGTAAACCTGAACGTGCACGAAAGAAAAATCGGCACACATGGAGAAACGTCAAAGTTGCAGACACAATTCCTTTAAGGAGATTTAGTGCTTGAGGAATGTATTTTAAAAGGGCCGTGTAACAGTGAAATTAAGCGTGACCAAGCCTATTTCTATTTTGTTGTTGTGTCGTAATGGAGTGGGTGATGCATATAAAGAGCTGAGAAGCATTCTTGTAGAAATGTTTTTATATTAACACTTTATTACACTACATTAAAGTAAAGTACACTTTAACATTACGGAATCTACTGTTACTCCCTGACTCAATCTTCTTTGACTTCATATATACACTGATCAAACATAACTATGACCACCTACCTGGCTGTTTATTGCTGTCCCCCTTTTACTGCTCTGTGTATCCTGACACCTGTCAGAACCAGCTTTAACTTTAGCAATTTCAGCTTCAGTAGGTGATGCTCGGACCCAGTTTTTAAGCCATCACAGTTTGGCCCTTGTCAAATCCTTATGCTTGCCGGTTTTTATTTTTATTTTTTCTCTTTTTCTAACACATCAACTTTGAATATAAAATCTTCACTTGTTGCCCAATACATTCCACCCACTAACAGGTGCTGTGATAATCAGTGTTATTCTCTTGGTCAGTGTAGAATTGTTAAGACATAATACTTGTAAAAAGAAATCAGAAAAGATGAGATTTTTAATGAACATAACAATGCTATACCCGGTTTGTGTATATGTCATGTGACCCTGCTAACGTGTATGCTCAAAATAATCCGCAAAACCAAAAAAATTTGCATGCAACATACATGCCTGAGTAAACAAGACAAGATAGTTTATTTTTGGAGTTTTACAGGTGTTGCTATACTGCAAGTGAGTGATGTTGGTCCATCCACCTTTAAATCATAATCACTCATCATATTCTCCAGCCTTGTAAGACTTTAGTCGAGCTTGACGTGGTGTGCGGCGAATGGGAAGAAGGAACGTTTTGCTGCATCTCATCTTTGGTCCAACAGCGCCTCTCAGAGAATGACAAATATGTATGCAAGATGGATACAAGTTAACAAAATTTTATAAATATTATATATATTATAGGTATTTGCCTACTAAACATAATCACTGGTTGTGTTGAGTAACTGTAACAACAGTTTGCAGTATGTGTTAACATGTCTTTAACATTACTGTAAAAGGGACTTATGTAAAATGTACATAGTGAAATGTACTTAACTACATTTCAAATATACTGAGATGTGTCTAAGTAAACACTGAAATATACTTCAATGTTTTACAGTTTTAATTTGCATTTGAAAAATTATATTACACATGATGCAGTAATTATACTTGCAAATAAGACACAGTATAAATATTCATTCTGTTGAACCTGTGTACACTGCATTAAGTAAATGTGTTTAAAAAAATAAATAACAACTAATTGGATGTCTTCATGAACTACACCTAATTAGCACCCATGTGACACTATGAAAAGAACTAATTAAATAAAGACTTACAATATATTTTAAGTGTTTTTAATTATTTAACTAGTGATCACAATAATGCTAAAAGGTTTACTTAAATCTTAAGTATTACAGATCAAATTAACTTTCTAATAAAAGCAGACAGAAATAAGATGTAAATACATTCACTTTCATGTTGACTATATCTTTATATATCATTTGCGGATAATTTATAAAACATTACTTTATGTTAGAAAGAACTCTAGAAAGCAAGGGGGAAAATCACAATTTGCCTGTTAATTTAGTAAGTACTCTGAAAGTTATTGTCTCTTATATGATTTGTACACTGCAGTGAGTCTTTAGGAAATTAACTGGAACAAGCGATTTACAGGCTGCTGGAAAGGGCTTAAAAACCACTGAGCCAATAATTGCAGGTCAATTTGGCAATGTTTCTGTCACAAAGTTTCTTTTTCATCATCTCACCCACAAGTCTGAGTACAGCTTCAACCTCTATGGCAGTATGACCGGCAATACTGTTTCCCTGTTTTTATCCTATTTTGTGGCAGCTCAGAACCAGACGATGATGGATGTGCACATGACGGATTCAATGACTTCAGTATAAAACCGACTCAGCAGCTCCCATGGCAGACTGATTCAAAAACATGTTTAAAATGTTTCTAAGTCATTTCTGGGATTAGGGCCTTTTAGACCTTAAACATTTTTTTGTTTTGTTTTGTTTTTTCATGTTTTATTGTGAAAAAGACATGTTATACTTTTCTAAAATAACACAAAAACCCTGGATGCCCACCCTGTTACAGACAGTTGCAGAATTGATTGACGTTTCATATTAAACAATTTATGGAAACAAAAGCCAGTGGTGGTTATAACCCAACATTAATTATCAGTGACTTGCCATGTGATGTGCATCAATTACAGCTTGACAATTAAATAACATGCTGTTCACTAGTCAATTTATTGTTTATAGTGGCATGGCATCCCACTGTTCTTCAAGGGTGGCCCACAGATCATTGAAGTTCTGTGGTACACAGCGACTCAGCAAATCATATTACTATGGGATTCATGTCTGTAGAAAATGCAGGTCTCCATTTGAGATTCCCTAGTCTCATAATGATGTGACCTTGATGAGCAGGAACATTGTCATTTATGAAGATGAAATATGGCCTGCCCACAAACTAACACCACCATCACCACCAAAGACAAACAGTGGCTGATGCATAGTGCACACCGTGACATCTCTAACATCAGTGGTGGCCATCATTTGTGCCTAGTATGAATCAACTTTCATCACTGAACAGCTGTGAGGCCCAATGGTCCCTTGCCCAGCATAAATGTTCCCTGGCCAATGTAAGATGAGGACAATGACGCCTGTGCCTGGTGGTGTGGTCAGGTATTCTTACAGGTCATCTAGCACAATGACCTCACTGATGTAAACTCTCACCTCCCTTAAATGTGCGTGGAGCTGTGTGTTATCAAATCATATTTTTCCAAAATGTGCACTTCCCATTGTTGTTTCCCTACAAAAAGATTCAGAAAATTATGTAATTCATCTTCATTTAAAGAGATCAAAGTAATAAATATCAGGGTTGACAGCAATTTGAATGACGTGTGAAAAACCCATATAATTAGCAATGAAACTCCTAAAAACAAGGTTTAGAGTAGGGGTGGCCAACCCGTCAGAGACCAAGAGCCACTTTTTTTTACTGTGTTATAGCAAAGAGCCACATCATACACATGGGCACCCTTGAACATCACAGCGGCGCGGTTGCGCATGCGCGCACGCACGCATAACGAGCTCTGTTATGTACACAGCTGTTGTTTTCTAGGTAAAAAGTGGATAAACTCCGTTATCAACACTTGTTACATCGCCACTGACCTGCACTCACCTTTAGGAAGAACAGAACAGACAGTGGCAGATACCTCATGCCGCTAGTCTCACGTTTTCCACTACGTCGGTGTTAGCGGCACAAGTGTTAGCGGTTCGCTAGGCTTGTAAACAAACCGTGCACCATGATTATGTAGAAGTCTGTCGCCCTCAGAGCTGATGACGTAACCGGGCCACGGCACAGATCGTTTGCGTGAGTGCGCCCTAAGAGCCGCATGAAACCAGGCAAAGAGCCGCATGAGGCTCGGGAGCCGCGGGTTGGCCACCCCTGGTTTAGAGGGATCTAAACATTTTAAACAGTATTGAATGACTAAGATATAAAAAAATAAGATATAAACCGCATATATCAATAACTGAATCAGAATGTACAACATTCTTCTATCTAAAACAGTGTAAAATGTACACAATGAATTATTTTAGTAAGATGTTTAGAACTTGTACTGTTTAAAATGTACTTAAAATTCAATAATCAGTATTGGGGGTGCAAAAGGTGCCTAATACAGTTGTGAGGGGAAAAAAACATTTGCAAACCTGGGAAGAAAACAATGCTTTTTATAAGAAGGTCCACAGTGGACTGTGTACTGTTGTACAATACACTGGAATCTTAATAATGTTTGCTGCCACGTTTAAATTGATATAGTTATTATAACAATATAGGTACCTGCCTGCTAGCATGTTTCCAAGCATCACATTTCAGATTTACAAATATCAGATGTAGAAAAATCACTATCTCATAAAATGTGTCCCCTAGGTGGAACAGAGGTTGACAGAAAATGGAAAGAATGAACAACACATATTTTCTCAATGAAAATGTTCTTTCGGCCTCAGGGAAATCTTTTTTGACATATTAATATTAACAAAACAATATAATCTTAAGCACAAACAAAAATATAACTCTCCTGGAAAAAAAACTGATAGGGGACGACCTCGATTTGAACCATATTCCAATGTTTGTTTGTTTATTAGGATTTTAATGTCATGTTTTACACTTTGGGTTACATTCATGACAGATGCATGGTAGCAAGTATGATGAATCATTTGCAATTTTGTATCTCCAGTTCACCTCACTTGTATGTTTTTGGATCGTGGGAGGAAACCAGAGCACTCTGAGTGGACCCACAGATACAGGGCAGAACATACAAACTCCATACAGAAATGGCCGGGACTGACCCACCTTGATTTCGAACCTGGGGATCTTAATGCTACCCACCAAGCCACAGGTCAGGGTTTTGTGAGGACCACAAGAGAGCCCTTTGGGCACAAGGTCACAGTTATGCCTGTTATGTTTTACTATATAATATATTTACACTACATGCATTCACTGTACACTAGTGTAGACTGAATATTCTCAGGTCACCCTTTGTATTGTTATTTTTATCATTAGTTTTTTGTTGCTGTAAGCTTGTGACCTTGACACCTGCACTATTTGTGGAGTAGCACATCTCTCATATGTGGAAAAGCTTTCTGTGAAAAGACGTGGGTGTGGAAAAGAATGTACGATATTCTCAGATCTCCAGGGTCTCACCAGGTGTGGTACAAACAAGAGAATTCCACAAAGAGGATGCCAGGGTAATAGAGCTTTGGGCCATACATCGAATGTTTAAGAGTTTGAATCACTGCTCTGCCATGCAGCCCCAGTTAAGCCCTTTAATCAAGACCTTTAACCTTCTTGGTTCCAGTAACACCATATGATAGCTAACTTTGTGCTCTAAAGCCAGATGCAAAAACAATCATTTGATTGTTCTGCACACTTGTATTTGTTAAACAGGTATTTTAAATATTAATTAGATTTTATTGTCAGGATTTGAACACTATGGTTATATTAAGGACAGGTAATTACTGATTACAGTAGATTACAGTTTGCCAGCTGTAAAACAAATTCATGGACAATTATATATTAATTCATTAATTTACCCATAAATCTTTATTATTGTTATTGAAGCTACCATAAACATCATAGCCTTAATGGTTGAATGTAACCCTAGAACACCCATTGAAACACTCTTCTGCATCCACAGAAGCAAGAAGGAGCTTTCCAGACCTAGTTACTAGTCATGTTCTTGGCTGCTTTATACTTTGATGTTTTAGATATTTTGACAATGCAGTTGCTAACTGAATTACCGTAGGATTGCTAGGACCTCCTCATAGTGCAGATTATTCAGTAAATGTTACAGTAAATGCCACTGTAACCTACATGTGTCTTTAGAGAGCTTATATCTCCGAATTAAACCATCTGATTTTAACCTTCTTGGAGGCTAAAAGATTTAAAGAAAATCAACTTTTCATGTGATGTGGCTACTTCCTCGAAAAAAAACCCCAACTTTGCCAATGGCTTTAAAATGGTACGAGTTATGGTTGTGAAAATCATGTCACAGGCTGTAAATTTGTAATCTTGTGTAATATGAAATTTGCTGTGAAATGTAAGATTTGTGTTTCAAATTAGCACTTAACTTTACTATTTTATTTGCAATAGGAGGAAGAAATTCTGTTAGCCATCGGTTAATCAGAATGTCCAAGATGTCGATGGAAGGGGGGCTTTTGAGAAATATAGATGTACGACTTTGATATATTAGACCATGTAGTGAGCAGCTCACAATAATGACAATATTGTAATATACCCATCAACAAACAAAACTACAACATGTAACTGTTAAACATGTATTGCTTTATTGGAATACTATATTAAAAATCCAGACTGTCAGTTCACAGAAAAATAATGACAATGTACTTGTCAAAACCTTAAACACTTAATCACATTCTCCAAAATCTACAGAAATGGTCAGATATTAAAAAGCTCTGAAAGCTGTGAGCTCTGAAAATCTGCACAGGTAAGATAGCCTGCACTCATGTTAGCTTGGACAGCATCTCCAGAAATTGCAGTTGCAAAAAACAGCAATATAAAAAATGCTCAGTAGTGGTTAAACAAAAAAAATATTACTAAGAAGCATGCTTCACTAAATTTCGGTTTCCTACATTTTAACTAAGTGCATAATTAAGTAATGCAGAAGAAAGAACTGTCCATTTACCCAGCACTGTTAACTAAAGATATATTCACCATTTCTATTGCTGGGGCTCTCATGTTATAAAACTCCAGTTCAAGAAAAGATAACTTGCTGAAACTAAAACAGTTCGAAGAAAATGTGAATTGGTACTTCATCACACAGCAGGGATACAGTAAATGCACAATTACCTAAAATCCTGCTATAAATTGTGCAAGTATACCATGAACAAAAAACAAGTATTAAAGGGAATAACCCCCAGAAAAATCCAATCAATAAAAATAATAAAAGGAGGTTAAAAAACACAGATTAGAGAAAGCAATACTACAATAAAATATTTTAAAAGTGTCCTTGTGTGAGACTACTTCCTACAAAAAACCATACCAAATTAATGATCATAATGATAACAATAATGTAAAATACAGTTTTGAAATCAGGAATTGGTCCATTAACCATTACAAATTGGTGGCTTAAAAAAGAAAAAGCAGATGTCAAAAATATAAAATGCTTTATTTCTGTGCTTCTAGTCACATTAATCTCAGTTCAGACAGAAAGACTTGAAAATAAATGAGTGAATTGCTCTTCACAGCTGCTAGTGGTTTAATCCTACATATGATCACATGAAAAGCCACCTGGAATGTTCAGACTCTCACAACTTGCCAAAGAAGGAAAAATCTGTGATAAATTAACCAGCATGAGGTAACCACACCTACACAGCTGGAAGTGAACACAAATCCATTCGACTAAAGCTTCCGTATACAACACAACAAAAAAAAGTCTCCAGAACATAAATACATGAAGTGTGGTCTTCAGGTTGCCACACATGGTGTGTTGAGACCTTAAGGAGGAAAATAATCTCAGATGTCAGTCGAAATCCCTCCTCGAGTCTGAGGTATTAAGGTAAGAGAGTTGCTCTCTTTGGGGCTGCTGGTAATTTGGGGCTGACTTGGTTCAGTGTTTTAAAATAACGGTAATAAAAATCATGGTCTTATTCCACGTTTGCTTCTGCAGTCTCTGAGCTTTGTGAACTGTTCTCTGCCGTGCTGCTACCCTCTGCTGCCGGCTCTGTGTAACTGCCGAAAGACATTGCCTCTACAGACGCTGATTCTCCATCTGTTCTACCATTACTGCTGCTGCTTACAGCGTCACTATTCTCTGCCTCCTCTGATTCTGCAGGTTGCTCGGTCGACGGTCGAGATTGGGCTTCCGATGGATCAGACGCATCATCGCATTCCTGAGTGCTGTAGGGGGGTGGAGAATCCTCAGTGTCTGGTTTGGTTTCTCTGCACTCTTCAAATTCTTCCTGTGTACTGGAGGGCTCTGATGAAATAAAGAAATTAGACTTTTTAAATAGTGCACCCAGGTGGAGCATTGGGATTCTTTGCTAGCACACAGCACAGAAAGAAAATGGCTTTGTCATCAGTCTGCTGGGCACCACACTAGCCACTAGAATGCAAAAAATGGTGCATTGTAATGCCTGTTCCAGGCCAAGAAAAATATTTGGGTTGCATCAGGAATGGTATCCAGTGTAAAAACTTGCCAATCAATAATGCGGACCAAGAACTGGTGTGGCGACCATTAATGCCTAGTTCACACTACACAACTTTACAGATTTTGGCTCAAGTAGTCTTGATATGCCAGCTCGGCATTTGCTCACAGCGATCGTGCAGTGTGAACTACAACAACTCACACTGAGCGAAATCAGATTTTAAAACACTTGAATATTTCAAGAGGCGTTGCTCAACTGGCAGACTAACGAGTTAAACAACCAATGAGAACGCTAGGTACGGTGTGAAACATGGGTGTAAATAGTTACTGAAAGAATAACCGACACAGGTTTTACAGATTTCCAACCTTTTCGTTTTCTACAAAACATCATATCAATGTTGCAAAAAAAAAAAAGTCTATAAATACAAATATGGTCACAATCCATGCAGGTTGCATAGCCACTCTGATACATTAATTTTTCTCCTGGACACACACTTTGATCTCTCACTACTTGCCAATATGCAAATTTTGGATGCGATATCATTCAGCTCCTCGTGACTTCTTGCGTTTTATTTTATGAAAAAAATGTGGTTTGCAAGAGCAGAGTAGCTCACTGATGATTCCAGGTGTTGATGGTGTGAAACCCCTGGTCACCGGTGACTGGAAAAGTCATGTAATGTCAAACTGAGCATAAAAGGAGCATCCAAAATGATGTTCAGTTTTAAATATTGTCAAATGAAATAAAATATGACAGAATTAGTACTATAGAGCTTTTACAGTAGACATCAGTTTCTCTATTCAAAAGTGACATTTATAATAGCTCATAAATTAAAGACTTCTAAACAACTAGAACTTCTTTGTTCTTTCATCGAAAGCTAGATTTTTGTGAGGGTCACAATGTGCCCATCAGTATTGGGGAAACACTGGCTATGTTTGATGAAAAGTTAGTAGCTAAAGCCCTGCAATGATTTAATGCTGGAGGATTCAGGCCAATCATGTCGGTGAATATGTTCAATACCACTGCCTAGATTAAAACACATATGTTTGATGTGTTATCATCCACCCAGGCAGCTACACACATTACTGGGTTTATTTGCCCCAAATAGACCACTGAGTCCTGTGAGTGCTCAGTTTAGTTTATGCTCGATTAATTAATCAGTATGCAGAACAGAGTGTTTTTATTCAGCATGTTATATGCTTTAAGCAAACATACCTTGATCTTCAAAAATGAGAGCAGCTGTGTGTTCCGGTTCTGTACTGCTGTGTAATGATGGCTCTTCATCAGAAGAACTCTCCGCAGGTGCAGAAGGAGGTGACTCCTTTTCATTGATCTCTTCCTCAGACTCATCCTTCAGGTTTTCTTCATGGTCCTCCTCAAATTTGAGCCGTTTGGCATCATGTCTGGCCTCGTTCTCCTCCTCTGCCTCCTCATCTTCACGATGCTTGCTCTTTGTTGCTCCACTCCTAGAGCCGACCAACTCTGAAGCAACAGAATCGC
The DNA here is from genome assembly GCA_034509105.1 of Microcambeva barbata. NCBI lineage: Eukaryota > Metazoa > Chordata > Actinopteri > Siluriformes > Trichomycteridae > Microcambeva > Microcambeva barbata. Next base: position 9,405,321 of record JAYDZF010000018.1, on the reverse strand, counting down.
TGAAGAATAAAAAGGTTAACATGAAATCACTGCTCAGTGTAGTATAGTTAAACAAATACAGCATATGTATTTATTCAAAAAGGGAATTATGCTGTGCAGTGCAACAAATATGAAATTTACATGTTTGAGTGTAATCAACAGCATTATAATATATTATGAAATACAACTAATCAAAATAAAAGGCAGAAACTTGTACTACTGTTGTGTTTTGGTGTCTAATTCGTACATAAAGTTGCAAATTATTTGCTTTAATCTAATCAGATGGAACAGACCCAAATGGCTTCAATTTTACTACACCGCCAAAGTACAATGGATGGGGTATAGATTACAGTGTGAGACCTTAAGCTACAGAGTTAGGGAAACAGTTTTTAACACCAAGGCCATACTCCTCTAGCCTTTGAAGTGGTGTATTAAGGTTTCTGAGATGATCGTTGTCATTCCCAACCGTAAGTGACTACTTCTTTTAACCCTGGCAAAATTTGGTCGGCAGTTCCTTTTGTATCATCATGAAGTATCTTAATTAATTGAGACAGATGCAGAGTTGCAGGAGAATAGAGCTCGCTTCTGTACTCCCATTCATTGGCAACAACACAAGCACAGTATGGTACGCTAAAAGAAGGGCCAAAACGTGTTTCCATTAATACTTAACAAAAGCAGCATTTCATTTTACCAGATTGTTCTTTCTGTCTCCTCAAAGACCTGGTCTGTAGTTTCTCTGCTGTCCGGAAGCCCATTGGCAGCAATACTGCTGATCAGAGAGAGCTTGGACCGATTTACTGGTCTGGGTGTACCTGGACCATTGACATTCCTGAGAATTACAAAAAGAGAACTTGCTTGGAACAAAGTGTGTAGATAACACTTAACAAGCTCTGACAAATGACTAAAAATGACCATTTAAAATTAACAATTCAACCGATATCGATGACTTATATTTCACACAGGTAAACAGCAATCCATAAGCAAAACAAATCCTCTATCAAAAGAACTAAATGTTGACTCCTTATTTACCTATCAGGAAGAGCATTTCCAGGGAACATGACTCCATTCATTCTGCTTATACAACTTGACCCATTGTGCCTTCAATGAAAAAAAAAAACAACATTCATGACTAGATAGCCTTCTTGCTCATTTTACTTAGTAGATTATAGATGCAACATAATTTAGCATATAGCCAGTAATAATGAGGCATATAACTCACTCTGAACCAGGATACACACAACTGACCACCATGACATTCTGTATTCAAGAGGACAGCAAGGTTATCATTCCGTCAGAACTTTCATGTCAATTCTGAGATAATAAATTGATGAGAAAAACATTGTACCTTCTCAACACCTCTGAGGAATTTATCCGTTCCTGTGTAGTTTCTTTTTGGGTCAGTAAGCAGCTCACATAGACGCTGGATTGTAAATGGACTCCTGAAGAGAAAAAACAAACAAGTACAAATTTAGAACAGTTTTTTCACCACTGTGCTTTAAACACAGTGGAACTTGTCCTCCGCATTTTAGCCTCACAGTGAAACACACACACACACACTAATGAACACTAGGGGGCAGTGAGTACACATGCCCAGAAGAGTGAGCAGCCCTAGATATGGTGCCTGGTAAGCAATGTGGGGTTGGGTGCCTTGCTCAAGGACATTTAGATCATGAACTGTCAGCTGTAGAAATCGAACCAGCAACCTTCTGATCACAAGACCAGTCCTCTAACCACCATGGCTGTCCCCAGGTTAAGGTTAGCAATTATTCTTCAAAAGGCCTTAACAGGTGTTATACAAAATACACATCCTGGCACATGCTGTTCTGTTCATTCATTGATATTTCAGCAAATGTTAAATGTTTTAATATTTATATTCATGTTACACAATTCATGAACACTGGTTTAACAAGCTTTTCTACCAGGCTCTGTCTCCAGACACAATGATCATGAAGCACCAAGTAACTTAACAATCAACAACTACAGCCATCTGAAGAACTTACACCACCACATGAAAACCTGTGTTTTAGAACAAAATTTAAGAATATGAACAAGAGCTTTATTTAAAACATACTCAAATATATATTTTATTTTTAAAAAAATGTTAATTACATTTAAACACACGATGTAAAATATAATAAATTGAAATTTTTTGTGAGGAAAAAGTTTGGACATCCCCACATTTTATACTACTTAAAATGTCTAAAATTAGCATCAGAGGCACCACATCTGTGGCAACAATTAGTTTTGATTACTGCTCACATTGCTGTGGCATCATTTCAACAAGCTTCTGCAATGTCAACACGTATTTTGGTGCAGACTTGCATTAATTTTTAATCTTGTGTTGATGATGGGATATATAGACTTTCTCCAGCACATCCCAAAGATTCTCAGTGGGGCACAGGTCTGGACCCAACAGTTAGGGGTAAATAGCTTGATGTCAGCTGAAAAATTCTCATGGAGGAATTATCCAACGGGAGGCTCTAATCTATTTGCTTAGTTAAATCCAGGTGGTGACCCTTTGGCCAGGCAGTGTATTAGATTATAATAGAATAGAAAGTTTTTTATTTGCCATTACACATATACAGACGTACAGTACAACAATACAAAGCTCAGTTTCCATTCGTGTTCATTACATTTTACAACTTGTCATTTCTGTCTCATTAGTGTTTACATGTTAATTAAGCTTAAATGCCTATTTGTCTTGAACTTTTTCACATGACTGTACATTGCATGCCCCACATTATACATAATAAACAAACAACATATTGCAATGTGTTATAATACTGATAACAGCACTGGCAGAACACCAATAACAGTTAATAATTTGGAGCTGCACTAGGTTGATGAAACAGGCTTTAAAATGCCAGCAATATGGATTTGGCCAAGTGTTCTGCTATGGAACAACTGCAAGTGCCAAACAAGAAAAAAACAAATAGCCACTCCAGATCTTGAGGGAATTTGAATCCTGAATCTAAACATGTGGCATTGCAATTTTTCTTGTTCCTATATCAATATGAAAAAAAAATCGTATTTCATAATAATTCTAAATTTACTACAGTGATAGCACTATGACCAAAATCTCATGTTTCTCTGTTCTGACATTTATTTTTCTTTTGCCGATATTTGTTCAAACTACATACCCACTGTAGCCATCCACAATTTTAAGTATCCGTGCCTTCATCTCCTCAAATGGAATGTATTCAACATTTGGATTAGCAGTACTGCGATTTTCTGGGGATGAGGCTTTAAAGTCATCCATGACTTTTTCCAGTTTGAAAAGGAAGTAGCTTTTAAATTGGGACCACTGAACCCTAGGAGGTGACACAAGGTAAACATTAGAACCATCAGAACATTGCATTTGCATGAAGAATAATAGTCAATTTTGTGCAACTGCATTTATTTTGAAAGCATGCATGTGCAAACATGACAAAATATGATTAGCATTTGTCGTTATAATTATAACTACAAATATATAAACATATCTACGAAGTTGCAATAGATGAAATAGACTAAATGTTCAAAATAGAGAATAGGTACAATTGTGTTGCCTTAAAATAGACAAGACACAGTGTTAAAAGTTGTATTTCCTCCATGACAAATGTTATTAAAGTGGTTAATAAATAACAAAAGGTAATATTTTTATGAGTAATTGAATTAATTCAGGGCAGCACGGTGGCTTAGTGGTTAGCACCGTCACCTCACAGCTACAAGGTCCTGGGTTCAATCTCCGGCGAGGCAATCTAGGTACTTTCTGTGTATAGTTTGCATGTTCTCCCCATGTCCGCGTGGGTTTCCTCCGGGTACTCTGGTTGCCTCCTACAATTCAAAGTTAGGCTCCAGCACCCTCCACTAACTAGGATAAGGG
>JAYDZF010000018.1:9370558-9397103 GCA_034509105.1 Microcambeva barbata | reverse complement strand
TGATAATACGACCGATGTAAGATCAATCCAAATGGAACGCGATGCATTTAAGATGTTCCGACCTTTTCCAGACGTTTCACAGACGTTTGTGTGCTATCGGGGTAGTGACTTGGTTGGTCATCTACCATATAGAGTTGTCTGTATCTGAGGGAAGGAGGTCGACAGGCAGATTATTGCTGCCATATTGCCTCAGTTTTTTTTTATTGTGCCTACATGAGTTACATGTTGCTACATGTACAGAGTGTTTTTAATATTATATCCAATTATTTTGCGCAAAAATACTATTTCAACATGTGACTTTATGTAGTCATCTCAATTGTACCTTTAGATCACAGACATGATCATGCCCATTACTGAAGAACAAGTACTTTCTGCTTTGTGCAAAAGTTATACATCAGGTTTTTATGTTTCTAATTTTAGGTAGAGTCGGGTTTGTAAGTGACTGACAACTAATAAATCCTCACTTGATTAGTGACTAATTATGTAGTGTTTTGATGTGGACTATCTATCCCATATAGAGCAAAAATGGATTAAAAAATTTAAAAAAGGGGTACCAAACCATTAAAAAAAGTCTTGTTCACCTTTCAGAATCAAGTTCTGAATGTGATAATATGATCAATTAAACAAACTTTTAAATCATGTTAACTTTTGACATTGAAATTACAATTTAATGTAATAAACATCACAGTTTTAAGTGAGTCTGCAGTAGTGGAGCATCCAGTCAGTATAACGAGGTTCATAGTTCCTAAGAACCTGAGCAATTCACTGCTATGTGTTATGTTTAGTACAATCAGGTAATGTGAATAAAAACAAAACTGTACTTTAGCAATGTAATAACTATGGCAATAAACAATGTGAATCCTTTTGGCTTCTCCCATTAGGGACAACTGCGACAACTGACATGTTTGAGCAAGGCACCCAACCCCTAACTGCTCTAACGTCGGTTGCTGTGATTACTGCTGCTCACTGCTGCTCACTGCTCTGTGCACATGTGCTCACTGCACCCTAGTGTGTATTCATTGGTTGTGTATTTGTGTGTGTATGTGTGTTTTACTGCAGTGATAAAAAACTAAATTCTAAAATGTACATTACAATTACTTGTATTGGCATTGGATTGCTACTGTGCCGTTTTATGTACTGTGCTTTATTTACCATCACACATTGCAGCAGGTTTGATGTGATGTGACCTATGTCATGAGGTCACAGTTTATGTTTTTCTCTCTTGTTTTTTTTACCTCACAAAAATATGCAGGAGGTGGTTTGGCTTAACATCGTCGTTGGCTTGGACTGATTCGTCTGCCTGTGCGTTGTACGTATTTACTTTGGTCCTAGGGTTTCCCACCGTTTGTCAGTCGTACGAATGATGTCATTGGACATTCTCCGGTGTTACCTCTTTAAAATGAACTCGGTGCTCCCTATAATTGCAACCAGGCTCCCTAATATTTCTTTCTCAGCATGGAGCTGTAGCTCCAGAGTGCAAACGAGGATTGGGCCAGGCGGCAGTCACGTGACTTCTGGCTGCCTGCCGCAGCAGCGGGTAGGGTTGGTGGTGCTAGAGCTCTGGCTCTGGCTCGGCTGTGTGTGGAGGTGCCACACTGTACATTACTGCAGGGACACAGTGCTTCTCCCATTATGGGCGACAAGAAAAGCCCATCCAGGTATTCTTGCACCGATCGTCTTTAGCATGCGTTTGGCGTTGCGGATTGCGGACTGTTTATGCGACGGTGTGCATGTTTTCTTGTTCGTGTAAGAGAGAAAAAAGCGCAGCCATGGCGGATGCTTATTGCCCGGCTAACCGGATTTAGACAAAGGAATTCAGGAGACGCCTCGCGTTTGATTTTCTCCCCGTGCTTGTTATGATCACTACCAGTGCCATTCACATGCATGCAAATTTAACGACTCGATGCACTTTTTATAGGTCCGATCGTACTACGATTGGATTTAATCCGACCGCTTTTCTCGACACTATTCAGTTTGATTTATGGCTGTCATACAGACCAGGACACGCACGGGTGACTGACATTATTGTAATGACCATGGAAATGTCATGCACACATTGTTTTTTCAATCCCGCAGGCCAAAAAGACACTTTAAGCCCTGTGCAGACGACGGATTTTGGGACTGTAGTGTCTGCACGTTCCGCAACAGCGCCGAGGCGTTCAAGTGCAGCATGTGTGATGTGCGCAAAGGCACGTCCACAAGGTAAACGAGTTCTGATCTACTTCTGAAATTAACACTATACTTTCATTTTTGGGGAATTAATGGCATCTACCCATGACTGGACATATTGGGGTTGAATTGTGAAGAAAGTGAGCATTAAAATAATCACTGAAGAAGAGTACTAGTGTTCTGTATGTTACCAGTTCTAAATAAGGTCTAAAACATTTATATACGTTAACACTGGTTAAAACTATAATGATTATATATACATATTAATGTGTGAAGTCAAGAAACTGAACCATCTCTTTCTGGGATGCCATTATAGTACCCTGACCCTCTAGCTGCCAGGGGTCTAACGATAAGCACATTCCTTGACACAATGCATAGTAAAAACCAAATAGCACACACCAGGTGTCCCCTGCCTGTCCCTGCTAACAACCATAATAAGATCAAATCGACCCCATAGTCATTGTTGTTTAGCAGTCACCAAGTGCTGGTTTTTGAGCAGACCACTTAAGGCTAAATTCATAATGGCTACACCTGTTTTTAAAATCTGTTAATATCTGAAGTTTATGATAAAAAAGTAAAGGTATAAATAGTTACAGACAGTGTATTTTAGAGCAGGAAAAACATATGCTCCAGATCCCCTCAAAATAGTTTGTTGCATCTGTAAGCAATGGTTCTAAATACTTTTAGTGGCACTGGCCACTAAAATGGTTTGTAAAAAAATATGTACTGTTGTTGTTTTATCATCATCCAACCCAAATAATATTTAAAAAACAGTTTTTAGGGCCAGAGACTACAAATCCTATCCAATTCAATTCTAAATTATGCAGCTTTGTGTATAGTTCGAAACTACTTCTCTGCTGCCTGTGATGTACATAAAATTAGCACATTTTTAAATGTGTTTCATTTATGTAAAATAAAGTTATTCAGTCCTTTCCAAGTGTAAAGAGAATGCACATTTAATACGTACTTATTGTCTTATGGAGTACCATTCATCCACACTTAAAAACTTAGTTGTAGCCATGTTTTGCCCTGTGGATGTGTGAGCATATTATTTGTCTATATGATGTCTATATGCAGTGTATGCCACAATGTAAACAACATTGTTATAAGATTACAATTCCAATCATATGTCTGCAAATAGTTGGAATGTATGGAAAATCCCTCTGGGCTTGGAGGCCTCTGGAATAGACCACCACATTGAAATGTGTGTTGTAGTCAGACCAATCGCTAATTCTACTGTCTAATTTGGTATATAGATAAGTGAAAGTAAATGTATTCATATAATGTCTTAGTTTGTGTATACATATCTCTTGATGTGATCTGGATACCTAGTGTTTTTGCACAACACTTCTCACCCACACACAGGAGCATGATGATATAGACTGGTACCTCTTTTTTCTTTGTCCTTGTATCAATATTAGTGATAACGTCTTTTTAAAAAGTTGTTAAGCTTTTAAGAGCCTATATAGCTTGCTCCTCGGGTTATGCAAGCTAGCTGGAATTGCAGTGAGGACAAGTTTATTTATTTTTTTAGATTTAAAATATTCTAATCATCACTGTGCAGTAAACACGACAATATTTTACCCCAATCCATCCAGTGAAACACACACATACACACTAGTGAACACTAGGCCAGTGAGCACATATGCCCTGAGCAGTTTGCAGCCCTAGCTTTGGTGTCGGGCAGCAGAAAGAGGTTAGGTGCCTTACTCAAGGGCACTTCAATCAGGATTTGTTGGCTCAGGGAATCAAACCGACAACCTTCTGATCACTAGCCCAGGATTTCATTCTTCGAAGCGAAATGAGCCTGACCTGCCACAGATAATATAGTGACCTTGCTGTGGCCTTTACCAAAGCGTCTTTCTTTTAATGCTATAATAACAGTATAAAATGGATAGAGTTGCTTGTGAGGATTCATGTTGGTTGAAAATACTACCTAGTACCTCTCTTCCTGTGTACAAAGATGTTCTAGTTTAATACAGCATAATTAACATATTATTAATGGTTTAATAATAAACAATGCAGTCACTCATATGCCACAGCAGTAAATCTCATAGTAGTACACCAGAGCTGGGATCTCAAATACATTATAATAGCCGGTGGGTTGAGCGGCCACATGAACAATGATTGGCCTGTTGTTCATATAGGGGTGGAATATTAAGCCAGAGAGAGACTCCTATCACAACTGATATTATGACCCATGCTGACAAGTAAAAATTGCGTTGATCAGGATGTTTCTCTCCATACACAGTGGGGATGTGTATTGTACTCGTGTAGCATGAGACCTGGTTTTAGAGGTGTATATATATTGGGCCAATATTTGTCATTTTTAAAATTAACATCATTGGCCCATAACCATGTTTGGTAGCACCGATTTAAATCCAGGCATGTCCGAGGGCAGCTCCATGTTATTGGTGCGGTGGAATGTGCTGCTGCATGTGAAGGACCCCAAGCCAAAACATTGGAAGACAACAGCAGCAACGGATAAAAGTAAGGCTTAGATTCTGATATTTCCTGTGGCCACATATTTACTATATGTTACGAGTAAACTGTGAAATGTTGCTTCACTTAGTGAAAGAAAAAATAAACGAATAGCTTAGAACTTAGAATGGGAAATGACATAATGCTACAGCTGGTTTAAGTTTTGCTTAACTTTAAGGACTTGTCTAAGGCTTTCAGCAGCTTGTGTGGTATAACATAGGGGCTAATATGTTAAAGTTAGAGATGCACCCATGTGCTGTAGACTTAAACCACTGGATGTTTTACTCCTTAAGTCTGGGGCTAAAGCTAACTGCTCTCAGCTTTCAGCATTCAAGCCAAATGTGACGAAAGAAAGGAAACAGAATTTTATATATATATATTTCAGAGTATCTTTATTTTTCAGAGTGCCAAATCCTCTATAAAGAACTGCAAACCCCAATTTTACTGCAACACGATAAAAACCCAACTGTGAAGTGAGGCACTCTTGTAATTGCAGCAAACATTGTGAGCTTCAGTGTTTCTGACACACTGCAGCGTGATTGACGGCTGCATTACTCCGCCCTGCTCACAGACAGCAGTGTACTCGGAGCAGCCCAGAACGGTGTATGACGCTTTAGCATGGTTTAGGTCAATTAGACAATAGCCGATTTCCATTCCAACTCTGTAAAGCTGCTTTGTGACAATGTCTGTTGTAAAAAAAGTGCTATTTAAATACATTTGCAGTAATGAAAATTCAGCTAAAGAATATGCACATCTGTGTTTCATCAACTGTCCAAAGTGTATAAAGGACATTAGCCGAATAAAGTCTGACCCATATTAGTTGTATTTACATTATTTCTGAAAATCGGTACCAACATTTTGACTTAAGAATAACCTTTTATACTAATTAAATTTGTAACTCAAGGTCTAGTGTATTTGATTCTTCTAGTGAAATTGCAAAAGTTAAAACCCTGGTACGTCAAGAAATGTTTGAATGCTTGGTTTTTTTTTTATTTGGAGATTTTCAGCTTCCTGAAATGTCTACCCAAGAGCATGGGGTCAAACAAATAAAAAAGGCGATGTGAAGGGTCTCATATAATGGTAGAGCATCTGTGAAGGAACAAAGAGCAAGAAATTGCTCAATGGAAGACAGGCCACCACTGACACACCCCTGAGCAGTTTTTATGATCTTTTGCAGGGCCTTCTTGTTTTGCATCTGTGCAACCTGCATACCACAAACTAATGAAATGTTTATTGCAGTCATTTATGCAATTATTTTGTACAGTTGTGTTCAAATATCTCCAGAACTGTTTGATTTGGTATAGTTATATATGCTGGATGACCTTCCTGAAACAAAACTCCCTATTTAATCAGACTTGAGACCAGAACTATGGTGCACTGGTTTATGCATCTCATTGGCTAGGTACCTTTCAATTCAGGACAATTCAGTGTATCCAATTAACCCGCCTGCATGTTTTTGGACTTTGGGAGGAAACCCAGAGAAAACCAAGGCAGACACAGGAAGAACATAGAACTTGCTGTGATGACCTTGCACTTTATAAGTTTGGAAGGTTTTTATGCTCTTCAGAATAATGATTTACCATTTGACACCATTTCACACAATTTATTTAAAAAGACAAACTTTTATTCATCAATGTATTACTTTTATTTTAATAAATGTATATTAATATATTATTATTGCTTCTTATGCTATTACTTTATTTCTGTTAAAATCTCAAATATGTATTTTATATGTCCTTCAGAAAACCTCGGCTAAACTCACAGCTTGTGGCACAACAGGTAGCACAGCAGTACGCTACCCCTCCACCAGCAAAGAAAGACAGAAGAGAAAGGACAGAGCGAGACGACCACTACGACATTGATAACTCTGACTCGGACAGGCCAAGTATAGACAATTCTGACTCGGACAGACTGGGTCCAGACAGTAGCCATTTGGACAGAGTACATATTCAAAAGAGACTGGAGCGTGTCATTTTCGACAAGCCTGAGGTCGTCCAAACACCACTGGAGAAAAAGCCAGAGAGATCTGTACTAAGCCAGGAACTGCACAGAGAACTAATGGATAAGATTCAACCACAAAAGCCACACACTGAAAAAGAGCATCACACAGGTGGATCCGGGACGCAACTGGTCGAGAAGGAGGAGACGAAAAAAATCAAAGTGGAAAAAACAGTGGGAGACAAAAACAAAGAGAAGGAAAGAGGTCTTGGATCCAGCAAAAAGCCCTCTGCAAAGAAGATGAAGTAAGTAACGTTATAAAAACATTGCCATCTTCCATACTAGACATGACTTAAATAAATCTGCATTTGACAAATAATTATTTTATGACTAGTGAAGGGTGTAATTTATGGCACATTTAAAAGTGGATTTTAACATATTTATTGAATGGATTTCAGATTTAATGGTCAAAATCTCGAAAGCCAAATGTTAGGTTGTTTAAGATTCCAACGAGAATTATACTTACGTAAGAAGACTTACTTTGTTCTGACATTTTTCTCTGTTTTATGCCAAATGTCTATAAGTTTAGCGCTTAGTTATGGCTTCAAAAAACAAGAACATGGGCAAGCAAAAGAAGTGCATCTAGGTATTGGTGAAAAGTCATAAAGCAGTGTTTCTGTATGTAAGGAAAATGGTTATGTATGAATTATGAAATTTCTCCCCAGTAGAACAGCACTAATTTAATTTTTACTTTAAAGGTTAGATTAACAGATGTATGTCTCCCAGAAGATAATAAGACGAAGTACATGAGGCCTCACTGTGGGGAAATATTTCTCAGCTTTTATTTACATTTGAACAAAAAGTGACATGTCCAAAATTATTCATACCATTCTCATTAATCAATAGAAAGCTTTTATTGGCTATTACAGCAATCAAACGCTTCCTATAATTGCTGACCAGTTTTTTGCATGTCTGCAAATCATTAGGTTCCAAATCATGGTGTTCTTATGGTTGAAGGCCTCTCCTTTTTATGCCAAATAAAGGATACTTCATTGTGGCCAAATAATTCAATTTTTGTTTCATCTGACCATAAAATAGAAGACCAGAAGATGCCTGAGGAGCATGTGCAAATTCCAAGCAGGCATTTGTATGCCTTTTGTGCAGAGGTGGCGTTCACCTTGGTCTCCGTCCATGGAACCCAGCAGTGTGTTTTGTCTGTTGGACTGACTGCCAGTCCAGATTCACCCAGGTGGCCTTGGTGGTGATCCTTGGAATATTTTTCACCACTCTCAGTATCCTCTTGGCCAGCACAGGTGTCACTTTTGGCTTCTGACCATGTCCACTGAGATTTTCCACAGTGTGGAATGCCACTGGAACTTGAAAACATTTAGACATGGCCTTATAACTCTTTCCTGACTTGTGAGCAGCCACAATTTGCAGCCGCAGGTCAATAAAAAAGCTGGTTGAACAAAAGTAACTTTAAGTCAAGATTTTCCAGGGGTATGAATAATTTTGGGCTTCACCGTGTACATGTTTAGCACCTAAGTACTTTCTCACCTCCTAGACAAATAAAACTTTCCGGTCAATGTATTTGTGGTACTATATATGAACTATATATGCATGATCCAAGACATCATCTGAAAATAGTTAAAACGAGAACAAAAACTGTATTTGTGCTTCTTTGGTTGTTTTGTGGTTAATTGCATGCTTTTATGGGCACCACTGTCGCCTCACAGCAAGAAGATCCTTAGTTTAGTCCCCAGGTGGGGTGGGGTGGGTCTTTTCTGTTTTGATTTTGCATGTTCTCTGTGTCCCCCAGTCTAAAAGCATTTAAACTGAATGTTTTTGTAAGCTGAGCTGAATTGGAGATTGTCCATGATTGTCCAAAATTGTCCATGACTGTGTTTGATATAAACTTGTGACCTGATTAAACTTCTGTAATGAACAGGAGTGTGACGAGAATTTTGACAGATAAATTATGTAATTTGTGATTTTTATTAATAAAATAATGTGTGCTACTCGAACATGTAAGAAATGTAAAAAATAGAAGCACTTATAACTTATATAATTTTCTTACATATTACTTAGACAAAAACTCATGGTACAATAACTTATTGCATGATCTTGTGCAATGATGTGGAGTTTATTATATTGTGTGGAGAACAGAATGTACATAATATTTAAATTTATACACAAAAACTTGTCTAATTCAATTATATCATTAAGCTAGTTGACCTTTTAAACAACTATTTTTATTAACATATTCTCTGCATATTCGTATTTATGTAACTTGTAAAGCTGCTATTAAAATCTTATTTAGGGACTTCTCGTTTTATGTGTTCAACTTCATATTTTACTTTAGTTAACCTTTTTTTGTTAATTTTACTCATTGTTATTTTATTCATATTCTCTTACTGTTCTTAGGCCTAAGCTTCTAAATAAAGGTCCTCCTAGTGAGAGGAGCAGTATGAAATCTGGCAAATCGGCCACTAAAAGCAACAAACCCTTAATTTCAAGGTAGGTCTATCTTGCAAGTACAGTTTTTGTCTGATTACCGTTGCCACTGTTTTGAATAACAAAATATCAGAAATCAGCCTTGGGCAAATGCCTAAAAGGCATCTTCTCCCTTTTTCTCCAAATTTAATTCATTATATTTTTTAACGAACTGCATTATGCTTCCTCTCTACTAATTCTTATTCCTGTCCCGATTGAAAAGAGCAAGACAAATGGCCCCTGACACGTGTAGTAGCCAATTGCATTTTTCCCTTGCATAAGGCTAGTTCATCAGCAAAGCTGCTTTGTGCAATATGCGCAGTAAGGCACACACTGATATTTATTATTCCTCTACTTCTTCGGGTGCAGACGCCATCAATAAACCAGCAGAGTCCATTATTCACTTGTGCATTTTATGCTCTGAACAGTCAATCTTTGTTCATGTATTTTTTGCAAAACAAACAAAAAACAAACCATATAGCAGAGCAGAACAGAGAGTTTGGAAGCTATGAGTTTGAAATGTCTGCTTTGGTGTGCTAGGTGCAGTACCACCTGAGCGCCTGCTATATGGTTTTATTTTTTTGCCCTCTGCGGCCCTCTCATGGGTTATCTGCACCCCCAAGTTGAGAACCACTGCAATGGAAAGAAATTTGGCTATTCAAAGCCTGAAAACACTGTATTTTAATATATTTATCAAAGAACTTTAAGGTATAAATGAAGTCCAGAGTAACCTTTTTGTCTTTGTGCTCCTAACATTCTCCAGGCCTAAGTTGAAGAATGTCGACCGGAGCTCTGCACAGCAGTTGGCTATTACAGTTGGCAATGTTACGGTCATCATCACAGACTTTAAGGAGAAGACTCGTTCCTGCTCCACCTCCTCGTCCACGGCCACTTCCAGTAGTGGTGGCTCTGAACAACAGCACCTGAGCTCCAGTTCGGAGAGCACTGATAGGGGTTCATCCCGTGCGTCTACACCTCGCCGAGATCTATCTGCTGTACACACCGAGCCCCTCTGAGGGGGCTGGAACAGTGAAATCCTCTCACACCTTCGAAATGCACAAATAGAACCTTTATGCTTTGCATGAAAATATGAAGGATCATCATGCATGGAGACTGTTTCCATCTTGATAATCAATGACACGTCGTGCGCTGTGTTCCAATACTATTTTTAACACACCCCTCTTGACTCCCCCACATTGTGTGACTGAAGTGTGTAATTTGTGTGTCACACAAAGTGACATCTTGCGGCACGAAAGGAGGACAGTGTAGCAAAAAGAGGATTTTTCAGCCGGAATGCCCAAAGTAGTCGAAGTGATTTTCTTGGCAGTTTGTATGGTGTGATTTCTTTGAACTATGTATATTCCAATCAGCTTGTTAACCAACTAGCATGCTGATGGGCTGATTTGCTAAATGTTTGCTAATTATTGGGGGATTTTTTGCTCCTTTAATCGAATATAAACAGCTTCATAAACAGCTTTGAAAAGGAAATTGCATCAAATGTTGACTCAATCCCTCAGACACACGAGGAGTCCTTCCACAGATGCAATCCCTGGGAATCTGTAATTTACTGGGTTAAGTGTGAATTTTAAACCTGAGTGTGCTGACACTACCTTTACCACTTAAAAACCCTTTACAGAAACTGTGCTGTGCTTAGACATCAAGTTCTATGATTTTAAACTTACCCCTGTAAATAAAAACAATAGGAAGGGATTAAAGTTACTTAAGAGGACCACAGAAGATGTCTGCAAAATGGAGCGATTCATAAATTAAGGAGCTGACATACCAAGATCTTAACCTGTGTGATAAGACACATAATAAAACATAAACTACAGCAATGGAATAAAATAACTTCTAAATTGTTTGTGCCTATGTTTGACCAAATTGAGCAGTGCTTTATCTTAAGCACTGTCACCTCACAGCAAGATGGGTCCAGGGTCCTATCTGTGTCGATCACATCACTTTTTAAAATCCTAATAATCAAATACGCAAACATTGTAATTACTATTTTAGTGAATAGAATAAAACGACACCTCATTTTGGTAAAAAACAAAACATAAATAGTAGAGAAACTGCTATTTTTGTGGTTACTATTTTTTCCACTGCTGTAAATGACCAGAAGGTGATACCAGACCTTGGACAGGTCTGATTCTATCCTGAATCAGTTAGCATTAAGCATAAGTTGTTTGTTGAAGTCTACTACAAAGGCTTCTTTTTCTCTGACCAGGCTTTTCAATAAAATTTGAAGTGTTTCTGTCCTCATGCAGACCTTGCTGTTTGACATTAAAGAAGGTATGTCTTGCAATCAGTGTTTACTGAGTAAGGGTCAATGTCATGTGCTGGCAACTGGAGTTACTCCACGCAAACCCTTAAACCTTGATGGACCTTGTTTGTGCACAGAAACTAGTTGGAAGCATATTATTTTTACACGCTTCATGCCTGATATTAATGGGTCTGGTCAAAACACAATTATTTAGGTTTGATGTCCAAATCATTTTGTCCCTATATTGTACTAGCAACTTACCATATGTTACAAATCAAATGTAAGTCTTGCATATCAATTGTGTGAATAGGTGTATTTTGCTGACTTGCATTGTAAAGGCTACAAGTGCAAATGATTTACTGGAACAATGTTAATGAGGGAAAGGTACTGGCCTAGAATTTACCTGGTAAAGAGACTTTAAACACAACTGGGCTAATAAAGGACTGCAACAAAACTTTAAAGGGCAACATGAATTTCCTCAAAGAGGAAGTTCACAGATGTGTGTTTATAAAAACATTTGAATGCTGTGGTTTTAACACACATTTCTTTACAACAGATCTTGAAATTTTAAATCAACCCTTATTTCACACTCATCCTGGGTGCCATGTAGAACTGCACTGTAGATACATTATTGGTAAATCTAGGTTGAACCTTGACAGCAAAACTAATACATTAAAACTTTATCCAAAACCTTGCAACCCAGTAATGCATGCTCTCTATTCAGATGATATATTTTTTCTGTGCAGATGGATGTCATACATTTTTAACCACAGTGAACCAGTTTCAGTCCCATACAAATACTATATAGTAGACTGTTGATATGTAGCACATTATTAAATTCTGTTTGTCGTTCAAGATGTACTGGCTACTGTGTGTTCATGCCTACATGTCAGGAATCCAAACAAATACAATAATGATTTTAAGGCATATTGTTTTATTATCACAGCCCAGAATGTCTTTAACCCTGAAAATTGTTTTCTTTCATAGGAACAAACATTTGAGTAAAAAGTAAATGTATTATATAATGTATTCAATGTGTATTAAGTAAGAGATACCCTTCTAAACTCAGATTAGTTCCATTTGGCTTCACCATTGACACATAACTTGATATTTCAGCGGTGTATGTAACGATAAATAATGTCTGGGTTCTTGTTTTGTAGCATTGATGATGATGGTATGGATTCAATGTTAGGTTGTGTTTTTACATGATCATGCAGCTTTGATGCCAGTCCCTTAACCGTAATTTAGATGTAATAAAATGGTCATATTTATGAAGTGCAATACTACTAGTGGAATCACAATGAAAGCAAAGTTAATTGCTCCCACTTTTGTTGTACTCATGATGCATCAAAAAGATACCCGCATTATACCAGAAGCATAATGAAATCTTTTTATTCCCATAAAAGAGCTGACACACACATGCAAATGCAATAAGTGGCCATTAAATACTATTAAAACATAAAATATAATATTTAGAGCAAAAGTGAACTCTAGGCGATCCATTAAATAAACGTGCTTTAAATTAAATGCATATTAGCAACCATTAAAAATAAGTTTTTGTGGTCTCAGATTCATTCTTAGTACCAGTAAAACGGTGTTTTCAAAAGGTGCATTCATTTATTGGAAGCTTCAGTTCTGAGTTCCCTAAAATGTTTTTCATGTGGGTGAAAAGACTGAACTGTATTAACAACTGTTTTAAACACATGAAGACCCAAATGCAATGTTTAGACAGTCGGTGTAGGCTTCACATTAGGAAAAAGATTGGTTTTGAGTTTCAGTAATGAAAGTAATCACTGTATTTTTAAACTGTAATTGGAACACATGTAATACATTGCACACATTCATCGAACACACTGTAATGCATTTTAAATTACAGAGGTAGATATACTCTACAGTCATATAGGCAACAATCAAAACTATTATTAACCTCAGAGCATTAAACTCTTAGTATGACCTTAATAGATAAATGTCTTTAAATTTACTTATTTTGTGAGAGCAATTCCGTTCTTATATCTGATGGGTAACCTTAATTTACTATGTAAAGATGGTTACATGTAAGGAACCCTTGTCTAATAGATTAACACTATAAACTTTTGTGGCGTGTTTGGGTATAACAATTTCTTTCTTGTTTTTCACATCCTATTCCAGTATTGTGTCATTACGTATGCTGCTGGGTTGATAAAAGTCTGGTTTGATGAATTCTGCTTGTAGCATAGTTAAATAAAGGTAACAGTTCTTGTTTAATCTTGTGTCTCAATGGTTAAAAGTTTAGTGCTGTGTAACCTAGACTTTCCCTTTGTTTTTTTGTTGATGCAGTATTGGAGGTCTGCAAAAAAGGGAACAATACTTACTGATGTGATATTCCTAAGAACTGTTTCCCTGCATGCACTCAGATCTCTTTCCCATCTCTCTTGATGACAGTAGAATGGCAGTGCAGAAAATAAAAGCCCAGCTTAAATATGTGGTCAGTTATCAAAATATCTTGTTTTTTTTTCTACAACAACCTGCCTAAAACATTGTGCAAATTAGTAAGCATTCACTAGATCTACAGTGTTCTCTGGTTTTTAACATTGATACTGAAACCTTAAAGTTGTTTCTTAAGATGAATGAGTGGAACAAGGAAACATTTTGCAATGGTCATCCAATCACTGGTAAACTAAGTTCAGTAACATCAGGATCTGTTGAAATATGGTAAATGGCTAGACACAAAATGTTATAGGAAAATGTTTGTGGCAGCAGTTTACACTTCTATTCTTTCTTTTGTATTCAATGTAATACAATAAATCAAATGTTTATTACATGTGGTAGTAATAAGCATTCTTAGTAATAATAGACACATGTCAATAAATATAACATAATTGAAAATTATGTAAAAAGAAAAAACCCATAATAAATCAAGTAAAAATGCTTTAAGACAATCTGAAAACCACTTCTCTCATATTTAACAGAGGTAATAGTCAGACTCAGACATGCCAAAACTGGTCTAAGCTTTGTATGTACAAGATCAGTAACATTCAGCTCAGTGAAAATACACCTTCACTCTCTTGCTCACTTTCTTAAACACTTAGAATCACTTAGTTAGAAAAACTGGAGTCTGCACAATCTTTTCAATAGGTGCAAAGCACACAGAAACACCCCAGTCCACTAAAACATACACACACAAATGTGCATGTAATTGTGTTGGAATGCATTGAAATGATCACACGTGCATGCATGCATGCCCACACGCACATTATTATGAATTGAGACAGGGAGCAATGTGATTTTTAGCTACAACACAATTGTTGAGAGTCTGAACTCCCTGGTGCGAAACTCAGCATTGCCACCAGTCGCCTGGGTGACATCCTAGCCACTAGGAAGCACAAACCATTGTCATGCAGTCTCATAGACAAAATAGGTTGCATCAAGAAGGTCATATGGCATAAAAACTTGGCCAAATCAATAATACAGGTGGCTCTCTGTGGCAATGGATGTAGCCTAAATGATTCACGTATTTTCACAAGAACATATCCTTAATTTCTAGAAAATCTCATATTTCACTAATTGAATAACTGAATAATTTGGCATGTCTGAGTCTGACAAAAGAATGTTTTCTTAGTGTTGCACTTGATGTTTCTGGTTGGTACCAAACCAACAGCTTGCCTGATCAGTTAGTGCACGAATATACAAACTAATTTACAAGTCACAAATAAAGGTGTTTGATGATCTATGCTAAACTCCAAGATCTGATGACACACAGAGAGAGTCGACTCGCAGCATTCAAATAAAAGAGCCGACTCAAACAACTGACTCTATATCGTAGCACACATTGCTAACACTCACACGCTCTCTGAGCTCGGCGTCTGGTTGTTGTTGTTTTGGCGGTGACGCGGCGGAGCAGCCGGCCGAGCAGCAAATGAGTCAGCAGCATCGGCAGCGTCGATTTCCTCCGATGTGCCTATAAAACCAACTACCTGGGCCAAATATTTATTGTTTTTAGTGAAATATTGTTTAAAAAATGGCGGCACCCGCAGCCCCAAATCTGCAGCCGAACGCGGGAAGACGAAACAGCCCTGTAAGCTCTGCCGAGAACAACATTCACATCGACGAAAAAGAACTGGAAAACATCACGAATAATATCGAGGACGGAACATCTCTCCCTCTTCATTCTCCGTGGACTTTCTGGCTGGACCGGTAACTACAGTTTTTCAACCATTACAACACTGATTAAAGAACTGTGTGCTTTAGTTAAAGCTGAATGTCCTGTATTCGGTTACTCTTTTATAACAAAGGTTAAAGATCCAGGCCCAGGTCTTCCACTGTTGGGTCTCGGAATCTTGACTTGTTTTTTAACTTACAATTTAATAATTCAACAAACCGGATAATTCGTTCAGATGGGATGTTTTATAAAGCTTTAAACTAATTACGGTTTTTAATCGGTGGAACGAAGTTAGCTTGCCAAGCTAGCTAATCCAGACTCATTTACTTTGATGTTGCTAGCTTTACGTGAAAGTAGGTCGACTCGCGCGTCACTCGCATGTGATGGTTGCCTCCAAACACAAGCTAGTGTTCTCCAACTATGCGACCACAGTACGCCTGTAAATATAATTACTTCATAACATGGAGCTAGTACGCTGTGTTGTTGTTTTAACTCGGCCTACATTTGGTGATTTAATAAATTGTTCACCAGTCCAAATAAAATCCTTGAAGTTACTTCCACTGGAACACAAATCTTCATATAATTATTAATGACAATATGGCCAAAAGTATGTAGACACCTGACCAGAAGCTTGGTCATCCCATTCTATAGAAGCTCCTTTATTAGTAACAATAATGCTTTACAAGAAACACTTTCCACAGGAATTTGGAGTGTGAAAATGTGTGCTGGTTTCCTCAAAAGAAAAGCTGTGAGGTCATAATCTCAATCAAAACATTTGAAACAATAGGTGATGTCACACCAAATCATGTGTTTTTGAAACTTATTTTTTTGTACTTAAAAGATGATAAACAGATGTTTATTTTCGGTGGATTTAAGAGACTAAGGAGATTAAATATATGAATCTTTTTGGACACAATATTCTCATACACTTTAAAGTACAAATACATTTATCAGAAGAGTCTATTTCCACTGTTCTGTGTATTATCACCATAGTACTAGTACATAGTAAACGGCACAGTTTGGTTTATTGCTGGAATGAGATTAAAATAAAGACATAATCTCATCATAAGAAAACAAATGAAATTAAACATGTGGGCAGCCCACTGTCTGCATTTTGTCACTTACACTACACAAGTCGTCAACGCACTCTTTTCACACCTGTACAGATGCCATCAAGCCAAACCGAGGTCGCAATTTAATCAGTTGTGATAGTCACTCTATTCTTTTTGACTTGACAGTGTTATCATAATTTATAGGATCTACTAACTTGATTTTTTACTATTAAATTAAAACCATAAAATTTGAGACTTTACATGTCCTGTGGGAGACCAGGTGTTTGTGACCCCTGGTCTAATTAATGATTTTAGTAAGCTAACAATTTTGTTACCTTTATTTTATCTGTTCAACTTTGTAGCTAATTGAGTTTGTGCCATCTCACAAACATTTCCTGTTAGATTGTATATCTGAACATACTCAAGGGCATTATGAGTGGATTACTGTTTTAGCACCAGGTTTCAATTTCACCACAGAAAGCATAATATTTTATCTGAAACTACCTTGGCATTACAATGGCAGTAATACAGTCTATATTGCCAACAGACAAAAACATCCACACATCATTATTTACTCACCTACATGCTAATCCATGGGGATAGTATACATCTAAACATAAGCCTCATCTTTCTTCAAACAGAACAATAGTACGAATATGCAACTAGGACAACAAAATTAAAAAGGAAAAATAATAATCTATACCTCCTAAATCTGTCCAAAAACAGATTTACAGATTAGGAGTTATTGAGCTCCCAATTGTTTAATCAGGTTGGCTTTAACTTTAGGCCATACAGATGAACTGTAGGTTTTAAGAACTACAAATTGATGTAGAGGTGGAGTATTTGTGACTTGGGTGTATTAACAAAACATCCTGCTACTGTAAAATACTGTGTGTCTTATTTTATATTTGTAATTGCTGTATCATTCGGATAATAAAGACTTGCAAAAATTGCAAGATGTGCATTTTACACTCTTTGATCTAAGTTTCACAATGCTAAGGGCATTTACTTTCTGGAAATGATGTCCTTTTTAAAAAAAAAACTTTCCTTGCGATCCAACTGTAAATGGATTTAGATCAGGAGAACATGCAGGATGGTCCAATATAGTGACGTTTTTTTCCTGGAAGAAGTATTTTGTTAGGCATTGTAAACTGCAGCATTGTCTTGTTTAAAAGCCTAGTCATGAGTGCCGAAAAAAAACACACAGATGATTGCCGAAGCATCGCCACGTCTCTTTACGGACAACCAATCAGATGTGTGGCTCAGCTCTGGTGAAATTATTTTGGGTCTACCACTTGACTTTTTAGTTCCATTACCCTCAGTAGCAATGGTACATGATAGGCTTATGCAGCATATTGGTACTATGCAGCTTATGCAGCTCTAAGACATTTAAAGTCAGGGATAATTTTGCCATCATGAAGTCTTGACTGTGTGAATACTTGACAGAAAATGACATGGAATCCAAATTTTTGTGTAGATTTTGGATTTAAAAGGCTTAAACTTTTGATCATCTGAAAAAGGCATGTTTGAGTGAAAATGTCTATTGCTCCAATTTCTTATTGTGAAGCTCTAATTAGAACATTCTTAACATCCAATAGTGCAAATTGCAAGTAATTGTATAACTAACTGATCTTATGAATTTGATCGAGTGTGTCTTTTTTATTTTACTGGAGAAAGATCACCCATCTGAAGCCAACTACAGCAAAGTGATCAAAAACAGACTTCTGCTTTAACACTTAGTCTTTAAAGGAACATCCAAATATATATTTTAGAACATTCTGCTGCATATCTACATTAATAAAAGCTTATTTACTCATCTAGTAACCGGGTTACTGGTTTAAGCTCCACCACTGCCAGATTGCCTCTGTTGGACCCTTGAGGAAGGCCCTGAATTCTCAATTGCTGAGATGGTGTACTGGCACACTATTGTAAGTTGCTTTGGATAAAAGTGTCAGCTAAATGCTGTAGGTAAATTACAGTAGTTAATTTTTATGTCTGTTACATTGTCAGTCGTGAGATTATTTGTA
This sequence comes from Microcambeva barbata, assembly GCA_034509105.1. NCBI lineage: Eukaryota > Metazoa > Chordata > Actinopteri > Siluriformes > Trichomycteridae > Microcambeva > Microcambeva barbata. The sequence continues at coordinate 9,378,545 of JAYDZF010000018.1, read as the reverse complement.
TAGAGTTGCTTATGTTGTCATTTATATCAATTTTATAGTTCCCCAGGTCTATTGAACACCAAACATATGGAAATTAGAGGAAAAACAAAAGCAAAACACCCACCTAAATGAATACTACAGTTTATCCCTATAATCTAGAGAATTTAAATCTAAACATCTTATAAGTGGCTTTAAATCAATCAAGCAACTAATTAATGTTTTTATTTAGCTGTTTCATGCAAACACCATGAAAATTTTTGCTCACGGTAGAAGGTTGTTAAATAGCAGGTGCTGAAGTCCTGTTTACTCTTGACTACACATTGTAAACAAAACTGAATAACCGCTGTTTTATAACTTGGTTATTTAAAACTTGTGACATGACACATCATCAGTGATGTTGACCGATGTAAACAAAAAAGGCGTAATTGTGTTTGGTAGCTCCTGTGATTTTTAGATGGATCATAGCGTTCTAATGTTATTGTGCAATCCTGATAAATGTAGGGCTGCTCAAAATAGTTCATTATATAAAAGGTCAATGGTTATATTTGATCGTTGTATTGATTTAGTTTCTTTGCTATTCCAGATCATTACCAGGAACAACAGCAGCCGAGTGTGAATCCAACCTGAAAAAGATCTATACAGTACACACTGTTCAGGTACATGTTTACAGCAAAAGCTTGTAAATTTGGTTGTGAGGATTTGATTACACAAAAATTATGGGGATTTGCACAACGTGTGTGGCAAACGTGGTATGAACACTTTTTTTTCTCACCTAGGCAGTTGTAGCTCAGTGGTAAGTATCATTATTATTGAAGCCTTTCCACAACTAAGTTGGCACTGCTGGGCCCCTAAACAAGACTCATAGTTGATTAAATTGTATTCGCTTTCACTAAATTCATAAAATGTGAATAAATGAACAAGTAAACTTGATTCATGCTGTGTTCCCACATGCAGTTTTCCAGTTTAAGTCAATTATGGCATGTTTATGGTCAAATTTTACACGGATCAGAAACATATTGGATTTTAATAGCACACATGCATAAAACAGAAGATCGGCACTGACATACACATAGTTGTCCTAATAGTTCAGCTACAATTATGCCCATTTAGACATCTTAACAATTCATAGCTCTACTGAGATTTGACCCCAAATCCCTTAATTCCTGGACTAGCATGTTTTACTGTTGCTTCATGCAGCCCATATTCCCTTACATACACTAATTGTTTCTTTAGGATTATAATACACCTTACAAAACTATATGGCCAACCCAGAAGAATAATAATCAGGGACATTCTCATAAAACCTGTGACAACCAAACACATCATACCAATCAAAATACATTATGTATAACTATGAAGCAGTGTTGGCAGCCTTGTATTGTAGTCGTGCTTCTTTTTAAAGAAGACTGCACAGTTTGTCAGTATTGAAGGGAAAATTAATAATAAATAACATAACAAAAAAAGCAGCAAAAACACATCTTCCAAACATAGTGTTTTTATAATTGACAGGTGAACTACATTAATTGGTCAAGCCCTGACCTAAATCTGATCTGTGGATATTGTGTAAAAGGGTCGTTTTGTCCTCCTTATAAAAAATGCTTGTGGATCCAAACGGACTAACGGCTGGCAGTTAAGTACATTTAAGTAGACTCATCAAATTATTTAAAAAGCTGAGCCATTCTCATTTATTACTTTAACAATTTTGCCCATTCAATAGCATGGTATACAAATCTGTTAATGTTTCATTTATTATTAGGGATGTAACAATTCGCCAAGTTAATAATCGATTCCTAACTGGTATGCTTCAAAACTGTCTGGAATATAAAATTAATCTATATCAACTTAAAATAGCGGAAGGCACTGGTACTATGCAGCCTGCTTAAAAACATTCAAATTCAGAGTTTAGAAGGAGCTCAGACAAAGCCTTAGTTGATCTTTGTGTGGGTACTTTTTATTTATTTATATAAATAAAAGAATTATAAAACGTTTTTATTCCACCTCTCAGAGCTTTTGGAGTGTGTATAACAACATCCCTCCTGTGTCCTGCCTACCTCTGAGGTGTAGCTACCACTTAATGCGAGGAGAAAGAAGGCCACTATGGTAAAGTTCTTCGAAATCTTAACTATACAGCTGAGTCTATTACTAGTGAAATTGTGTTCTAATCCTCTGATTTATAGTTTGTGAATGTTGAGTACGAGTTAGAAAATCATGTTTGTTTAATATACAGGGAGGAGGAAAGTAATGCAAAAGGAGGTGTGTGGAAGATGAAGATAACAAAAGAAAACACAGTAAGTTTTATTTTTTTAATTACACATTTTTGTAATACTTACAAATGTACATTTTGAAATGTTTGTTCAAATATTTTGTTTTTCTATTGCTAAATACCTTTTAAATAAAATATACTTCACATTGTTATGTCAGTGGGCCACACGATTATTCACGTCATTACAACTAAAGGGTTTGCAATTTAAAATGACGTTCACTTAAATCTAATTAAGTTGATCTAATCCAGTATGTTTGCTCATAAGTAAATATCGGTGGTTTCAGTCAAAAGGTGCTAACTTCTGAACTGTGTATCAGATCCAGATGTAAATAGGAAATGCAAGCTGAAATGTTTTTTTTAACCTGCAAGGCAACTTTTAATGTCAAACCCAAATATTTTGAGTCTACTGCTAAAATAAGGGAATTGGTCTATGTTGGTTAAAGTAAAACAATCTTTGCTTGTTTATTTTAGTAATGTTTTAAGCTTTGTGGTAAAGATATTGCATAATTAATTATATGTACAGATTTAATAAGACCACTTTTTGGCAGATAAATCTGGGAATAATACATTTGTTGTGCTATGCATTTAAAAACTATAAAGCAGTGATAACTCCTCTTCAACTGCATGCTGTATAATTTTTCTCCTCAGTTAGCCGTGTGGAAAGAGTTACTTCTGGCTACTATTGGTGAACAGTTTGCTGATTATTGTGCATCAGGTGAGTTTCATAAAAATCACGGAATAGAAAAATGTAAGACGATTATTTTGTAAAACGTGTAATAATACCATTTCATGACTTCTTTCTAGAGGATGAAGTTGTGGGTGTAAGTGTCAGTGTGAGAGACAGAGAGGACGTAGTTCAGGTTTGGAATGGAAATGCATGTTTCGCTAATGAAGCAAACATCCTAGGAAAAATCTATGAACTGCTTCCACAGATATCATTTAAAGCAGTATTTTATAAACGTAAGTTTAAAATTTTTACATTATTTATTATCATCTAATTTCACTCTGTTTATGGTTTATTAAGTTGTGTTCTTACAATTGGAACATGGCTTTTTTTAAATCTGATTTTTAGGAAAAAAAACCCCTATTTATTAATTTAAGAAATGACAAAAACAAAGATTCGGAACCCCTTATTGAAAATACACCTGTAATGTGTATAGAAAATATGTAAACACTTGTATAAGGATCTGTATAAGGATCCCAGATAGAGAGGCGCCTGTGCAACTTGCATAGGTCTGACATGTGAGCAGCAATACAGGCTTTATCAGAACTATTTACATCACTTGTCATGAATGAAACCAAAGTGTGTAAAACAGGACTTTAAAATCCTAAAAAATAAATAAAATACATTGTTAAAGATCAGCAGTATTATATAGGGGTTTGTTATTGTGATTAGCTGATAAAGACATGAATGCACAATAATACTACTTAATTTTGACTGCTAATAAGTTATTTAGGAGTGCCTGTAAATGCATTTGCAGAATCATAACACTTCTGGAGACCGAACTTGTTTGTGCTTATTTCTCTTTCTGTTTGCATGCAAAAGGTAGATTAGCTATTGTATTGCATCTAGATAAGTGAATAATCGGTTATAATAGGTAAGCTTTGCAATGGAATTTGCATCCAGTATTAATATCTTGTACCCTGTGTTTCCCTTTTGATCACTGTCCCAACCCAGATAAGGTGGTTAGTGAATCGGGGTGTAACGAGGCACCACAAATCAGTTTATTTGAGGTTCAATTCAATACAAATATAAAGTTTTATATTTGATAAATCTGTAATCAATTTAAACAACAGAGGGCACTGCTGCTATTTACCAAATTGCAAAATCAAGCTTAATTCAAATGTATATTTTATAAGAGAAATAAATCAAATTAATCTTTGGTATAATTTGTCTTCACTTTCCTTTTGTTCAATTTTTGAGGTAAAAATCGTATCATGAATCCACTACTCTGAAGTGTATGGCACCGTGGGTATTTGCTTCCCTGTTAGTGAATTAATTTAAATATACATTTTGATTCGGAACTCATTTTAAAATGTCTTATAAAGTACTTGTGCAATATTAATGTTAACATCTAGTCTCTCTTTTAGCGCACGAGGAGCATCATGCATTTGAAGGCGGTCGTTCAAGACATTAGCGAACTTTGCACATTCAATGCTATTTCCTTTTTAGCATCACATCCTTTGACTGACTTTTGAAAATGGACTGAAAAGGAAAAAAGGAAAAACAGCCTGATCAGAAGTGTTGACTCAGTTTTACCTTTAGGAAACGAATTCAATCATGTTACAGCTCTGTATTCATTTTAGACCTTTTTAATTTAGGCAACATGTATTTTTGCTCTTTCTAATCATTATTTCACACACGATTGTTGGGTAGATCTTAATAGTTCACATGCAGGTCGCAGGTGGAATATGATGTATAACCACAACAATGTTGCCATGACCTGTTTTATTTTATTTTTCTTTCATTTGTTTTTGGTCAGATGTTACCCATCGACGTCAATGCTGTTTGTAAGAGCATGTCTTGCATTGGAAGATTTCTTGAACCACAAACATTTTAGGTATTTTTGGCTAGAAATTAGTTCCTGGACTTTTAGAGTTTTTATGCAAGCGTTGCACATTTTTGTTTATGGCATTAATTCAAGACTTGACCCTGTTTGTCACCTTACTAATGTATAAAATGTAATGTATAATTCTGGGCACACATTATTATTGTTCTAGAAAGGGCAGTCTGCAGTTAGGCTGCTTACTTAGTTTTGCAGTACTACTCTTGAATCAAACTAAGATGAATTGATTACAAATGTTAAAAAAGGAACACATATAAAACTTTGCAGCAAACTGTTAAAATCTGATATTATTAATATTATAATTCCGCTATTTGTACAATGCAATAGGGCAGTACTTAGTATTGCCCCATTGGGAAATATCTCAGCTTGCCAACTGCTTTTTGATGTCAAGCATTAGTTCTTCTAAACTTACCTATCCTTCATGCACAGTATGATTCATGAAGAAACTGAATGGTTCAGTTATTCAGCTGGGATGTAAGAATGATTTCCGCCCGTTTATTACCTGTAGGGGTCGACAGCATTTTATCTGTGGCACAGTTTTTATTCCAGGTGCCCTTCCTGACACAATTGACCTATTTATCTGGACTTGGGATCAGCACTAAGAGTACACTGATGTGTGCAAGAGTCTTAAGAATGTATTGCACAGATTAAACTCAATTAGTGTTTGAATTTTAGTTTCCCCACATCACACTTTTACTTTATCACACTGCTTTATCTTGGTCAGGGATGTGGTGGATCCAAGTTCCCAGAATCACTGGCCACAATGCAGAAACACATTTGGGACTGGCTACTAATCCAGACCAGGGTATCGGTTATTCAGCCTGTTGAGATTTAGTAGATCACTTCTCCATGTAGATGCCTGGTCTGCTAATAAGAGCTGAAGAATACCCACATACTGGTTTAGTGGTGCAATGTAAAATAACTTAATATTAGCAGACTGGGTTTTTTTTAATAGATTGCTGTATTGTTTTCATGACAAAAAAACCCTGACGAAATATGTTTGGTTTGCTTAGGGTGTCCTAGTCTAGATTTTCTAATTTGTGTGCTTTGGTTATACACCCCTATACACCCCTCATTCTGTGGAACTGGTATGTTTATGAATTTGGTTTTACGCTTTACTAAGTTTGTGAAATGAACTACTGCTGTTGCAAAACCTGCTTTCTAACAAGATGGTGTCCAGTAAGCTAAATGTGTACATACATTTGAGCAGCTTGAATGTGATTGGTTTAATGCACCAAAGAGATTTACACCTCCATCATACGGAAAACACCTGAAAGCATGTGTCTATGATTTCTTACTGCTCATCGGAAACAATATTTGGAAAATGACAGCAAGTGTATTTGCATTGTCAGTGTCATTGAAGATATCTAACTAGTTTTAAACCATCGGTTTTACTGTTTTGAGGGACTTTTTAAACATTTGTTAAAATTGAAAGCTATAATTCAATTTAAATTGACTAATGTGAAAAAGCACTAAAAGCACAATTATTATTTCGCCATGTAAATGGGATATGGAATTTGTGCATGCGGTTGGTCTTTAATATTTTCGGGGTGGGCATGGTAGATCATCATCCGTAAAAACAGGTTTTCTGGTTGGAATGTGAAACCTCAAGACTGATTGTCATTTTCTGTAAAGGTGCCTTGTGTTTCCCAGGGTTCAACTTGTAGAATTTTCTGTTTTATCTCTGTATTTTATCAGTTATATTGTAAATTGTTTTTGCTTATAGGTTTTGAATATTGAATAAATAAGATGCTACTTTTAATGAAAAAAAATGTGTTTGCTTATTTGTTCACAAATAACTTAATATAACCACTGAAAATAAACCACTGAAATTGCAGTCTAACGTTTTTCCACAAGGTGACGCCAACGTTTTAAAGTCGTATTTTCTGCTTGTAGATTTTAATGTCTGTTCTAACAACTAGTACAAATGTATCTAATAAATGTAATACTTAATTGCTTCTGCGTTTGAGTTTTAAGTGCAGACTTTGAGTAGTAACTTCTGAGCACATTCACAGGAGCGATCATAAAAGCCAAATGTGAAATGTAATTGAAGGTAATAAAATAAGGTTATCAGCAAGATGACGAATTAATTATCTTCTATTGGTTTGTTACCAAAACTTTTCATTTCTCACAAAAGTAAATAAACGTTAAATCGGTGAACTGTTTCTCAAGGCTGCCATGATTCGGTTCTTTATTTGTGAACCTAGCAGGTGGATGTGACGTCAAAAATTTACATCTTGAAACAAAATTGAACTCCATATTTATTTATTTTTTGTGTGTTTGATATGTACTTAAACATTGTTTGCGCTTTAATTTTAATGTTTATTTTGCAAAATATTTTGCATTGTTTCCTAGTTTGGTTGCTTAGTTCCTGTAGCGGAAGAATACATTGTTTACATTGTGCTTCGTCCTTTCCAACCCGGGCGTATCACTTACTGATCCAGTAGTGAGAGCTGCAGCGCGAGCTGCGAGTGGATCTCTGGTGCCACTGTTGATTACTCGAAATAAAGAAACTTTTTCCTGATGAACTTTTACCAAGTTCTATATTGAACACGCATTATTCTGGTAAGTTTCATACTTGTGTTTTTATATAAATGTTTCATTTTTAAGCTTAGCAGGGCTCCTCAATATTAAGGATAGAACATATGCACTGACTGTAGAGCTAACAGGCTAACTGGAACTACATTGTTAGCTAAACTAGCCCGTGTGTTACATCTACAGAATATGTAATTCGCCTTTAGGAATGAATGAAAGAATGTTAATGTATATATTAAATAAATAACGTTTTAAACACAGCTCATGGTGAACACACGAGAACTGCTGTGAAGTTGAAATGAAATTGCTGAAGTTAGCTGGTGGTGTGCACATATAGTTGTGAAAATCAGTACAATACCATGGAGCCACTTGCTAATCTATCATACAACACATTGTACAAACTTTTTTTGTATATTTGTTTACTTGTTACGTTGTGATAAACCGTCTTTGTCAATTAAAACATAAGGAGATGGCTTATCTTGTTCTATTTACAAATCATGTTACTAATTTGAACCAAAAATTAAATACTTTTAACATCTCCAACAGATTTAAGAGTTGTACTGCTAAGTGTGTATATATATACATATATAATATATTCGAAAAAGTTTTATATATATATATATATATATATATATATATATAT
>JAYDZF010000018.1:9336787-9349854 GCA_034509105.1 Microcambeva barbata | reverse complement strand
AGTGAACCCTCTGTATTTACTTTCATGCAGTCTTCTCTTTATGGTAGATTTGGATATTGATACGCCTACCTCCTGGGGAGTGTTGTTCACTTGGGCTGTTGTGAAGGGCTTTGTGTCAGTGTCCAAATATATATGGACCTAACTGTAAATATCTCTTCAGCAGCAGATGATTGTCCAGCAGATGGCTGTCCAACAGCAGCTCCTCTCTCTTCAGCAGCAGCATCTACAAAGACAGGGACTACTGGCGCTCCCGGCCACAGCACTAACCTCACTGTCCCATAGTACGTACAAGCCCAGTTCTCTTATTTACACATCTGGTGGAATTTATTCATCATTGAGCAATTTATCAGGAGAAGGGTGACGAGTGTGGAGCCACAAGACAAGATTGGTTGTGTAGGGTAGCATGGCTCTCTGTGGAAATGTAACACTAATACTAATCTGTAGATTAAACACTTGTTTCATTTTTAGCTGTGTGGAGACTAAATGTTATTTTGATGGTTGTGTCTCACAGGCCTGATTCCAGCAGAGCTGCAGCAGATGTGGAAAGATGTGACTGAAGCTAGATCAGATGAAAAGAGCAAAGACAAGTCAAACCTGACCTCTAAACCTCTTGGTCTAAACCAGCAGCCCAGTACCAATGGACACCACACACCCCGGCCAGTCAAGAGAGAGAGGTACTGCTAATGTCACACTTCACTCTTTTCTTGTGGTAAATATAGAACAAAAGTGATGTCAGTTGAAGTGGCTTGTGGGTGCAAATGTTCAATTCAAACTCCTCCTTTTAGGTCAATTTTAGTTGCATCCACTGTTGTCAGTTGGTATTTGAGGCATTTTGGGTAGAGCACAGAAACCAGTTAAACAACAGTTTGCAGACTGATGTTATTTTTTGCTTACTGACATACTTGTGCATGGGGTTAGGACATAGTTGTCTTTTGTGTATGTGCCAGAAATGTGTTAGACCGGTATTATTTCCAATCTTGCATTTAGACATTTTCTTTGACCACTGATTGCTAATTCTCTCAGTATGTTTGAAACTGTTTTAAATCATCGTAGCTGATGTTTAAGTGGCTCCTCCTTGATTCCTTCACTTGATACCAGTTCACCTGCCTGTAAATTATTTTTTTCTATCAGCATTTCTTTCTTATTTTGTTCAGGTCAGTTCATTTTCTTAAATCACTTATCCTATTCAGGGTCAGGTAGGGGTGTTGGAGCCTTTCCTGACTCTTTGATGAGCGCAAGGCACCTTTCTATTTTACCTCTGACCTATTTTGTCTGGAGAGTAGAAGGCATTAAATTCTAAATGTGTGTATTTACTAAATGCATACAAATTCGATCAGTTAAATAAATATCCAAGAGTATGAACAAATCCAAACTGGGCAGCATGGTGACTAAGTGGGTCACACTTTCGCCGTTACTTTCAGTTTGCATGTTCTCCCCGGGGTTTCTGGTTTCCTCCCACAGTCAAAACATGTTGAAAATATTTTGTAGCTTAGTGGTTAGTGTCCTGTACTAGTAAAGAAAAGGTTCAAGCTCTGAGTTTGCCACTATTGGTACCTTGACGGTCATTAATCTGCAATTGCTTAGACTGTATACTATTACAATTTAAGTTATGATGCTTTAGATACTGCTATATATACTGCTAAACTGCTATACATGTAAATACAATTTTTGGTAAATTGACATACAAATCTGAAAAGGTTTTGAAGGTCTCACTATTGTGTCCCTGTTTTTGTAGTCACTTTTGAAATGCTCATTTGAATACAGATTTATGATCAGCGTAATTACATTGCTCATCCTTCTCTGTGTGGTTGTTGTTGTTTTGCTGCGTTCTAATGAGTGATATTCGTTCAGGGTGAACGCTCAAGGACTAGGCGGTCAGGTTCATGTGTCATGTAAATTTCTCCTGGCAGAGAGGCGCCTGCAAGTAAAACCCGAAATGCATCCAGTGAGCAAGGTTTTACCCTCATCTCTTGGAAGATGGAAAATAGAAGCTGTGCTATTATTGTTTTCTTATATGTTTTCTTTGTCCTGTCTGAGCACGACAGCGCAGCCCAACTGGACAGAGCAGTCATCTGATCTCTGCATTTTCTCACAACACAACACCATTAGTGTTTAAATATGACTTTCAAAGTCCTTGAAAATCTGCCCCGCACTAGAAAAGTCCTGTTTCTGTTATTGTGTTCCTTGTGCTTGAATACTGGTTAACTGGTGTATAGAATCCACACAGATACTGTAATTCAGATCAGAGAGACAGTTGTGACAGAGTCATTGCTTGTTTTACTGGATTGTTGGGCCTTTAATGGGTGGGTTGGAGTTTTGGAGTGTCGTAAAATAATGCTGTAAACACGTTTTATTGAGTTTGTATTTTCTTTTATTCACAAAAGCTAAAAAAGTGTATGATTTAAAAGATAGGATCTGCTCACAGTATTGATATTAGGCTGTGTGTGGTTTGAGCTAATTACATTTTCTGTAATAATTCAGCTACATAAACATAAACTCAAATTCATGTATATTACTTCTATATCATTATAGTTTTTGCTTGGGGTAGACTGATCAGGGCTCCTGAATTGTTAAATCCTTTTTGACCAGGAATTACTTAAAAATATATATTTTTAAATCATATAGTGGAATATAAAGGATGAAGTCAGTGGTGTTTTTAATTGAATTTTAATGAATACGCTATACAAGACCACCAGCCATGTGTAACTGGAAACTGAAAAGTGGGGTTGGCAAGTATTTAGATCAGTAGAGAGGTTTGGATGCACCACACTTAAAGGAAAAAAAAATCAATAACATACTAAGTAGCTTATTATTAATCTCTAGCATCTTAAGACAATGAAGCCAAGCTAGCCAGGAATCTGCCCAGAACTGAAAGCAATTTGGGAGAAAATGGAAGTGGACCTGGAGGTTCAAGTTGCTAATTTCAAGGAGGTCCTGGATTTGATCTCCAGATGGGGCAGTCCCGGTCCTTTTTGTGTGGAGTTTCATGTTTCTCGTCTTGTCCGTGTGGGTTTCCTCCGGGAGCTCTGGGTTTCAACCCACAGTCAAAAAACATGCAGTCAGGTTATTTACAGACATTTAATTGACCTTTAAGTGAACGGTAGAGCATATGTGTGTCTCTGCCCTGTGATGAGTGTTTCTGTGATCCTTGTGTTCATTACAAGTGAGTGTGTGTTTGTGTGTATTGTTAACACTGATTACACTATGGCTGGCTCAGACACCTCTGTGACCAGGATTATTGACCAGGTACACAAGGTGGCACCTCCTAACTTCTGGTTAGCGAGTGGTATGCAACCATATTTCCGGTTGTAGTGGTTGTGTGGAGAATTAAAGGTAGAAAGCGATAGTGATTATGACTTTTTAAGGTAAAGGAGAAAATAATGGTATACCAACTAGAGAAATACATTTCAGCATTTTTTAGGACAACTCGGAGATTAGCTTTCACAGATTTCCAGCAGATCTGTGAAAGATTTCCTCCACCTGAAGTGGAGGAGGTTTGTAGGGACAACTTCAGTCCTATTCCAAGTATGCACTGAATAAAATTATAATAATTTAGATTCAAAAGCTAAATAAGGATATACATAAATCAGACATAACATCTATTATGCATGTGACAAGTGATTAGACATTTCTGATAAAAATAACTTTGAAATAATGTTAGAGTTATATCCCCGTGTTTGTGTTGGTTTACTCTGGGCGCTCCGGTTTCCTCCCACAGTCCAAAGAATGCAGCCAGGTTAATTGGAGAGACAAAATTTCCTGTGTTTAGTATGAAACTTCTGAAAAGATTAATCTTGAGTAATGAATTACTGTGTGCTTGAAGTGAATGTAACCAAAAGTGTAAAACATGACATAAAAATCTTAATAATTATAATAATATTTGTCCTATTCGAGCACATAAACTAGGTAAGAACTGCCTTAGATCTTTCAGCCTACTCTGAGGTTGTGAGATTTCTCATATTAGACCTACGGCAGGTAGCTCGGAAGCTCACTCTCAGTGTTATTTAATACTGGGATCAAGGTCATGTCAACACACTAACACTGCTATTTTACCATTAAATAATTTGACTAATGTGACACAAAGTTGCATATTAATGTTGGCTATAAGCAAGCAAATCAGTGAAAGTTAACATGATGAATATAGCTAGCTAGCTACTTAGCTAATAAGTTAGCTAGTTTGCTGGCTGAATAGTAAACTTTCCTTCGTAAACTGGAGACGTACATTCTGAAAGCCTTCTCTCGCTGATTCCTGGGTTCTTCTTTTGAAGCTTGAACGATGTGCTGAACATTTATGGTTATTCTCGGCAAATCTTTAAGACATCACATTTAGACATTCATATTGCCTGCTGACGCAACTAGTGAATTGCTGATGAAAGAAAAACTGATTTTTGAATTAGCTGTTTGCTTTGTGTTCCAGTTCACAGGAAGCTCAGTCTCAGAGCATTCACCCACTATATAGCCACGGTGTGTGTAAGTGGCCTGGATGTGAAGCTGTGTTGGGAGACTTCCAGTCATTTCTTAAGTAAGTCTGTTTTCACTTCCTTTTCTCACAATTTTGTTCGAGTCCCCTAAACTCTGAGTTGACAGAGTGTAACTAAATAATTTGTTGGCTATGTTATCTTGATGGACATCCGAGATTGATTCTCAGGTTCGATAGACCTGAACTGATCCTGAATCCTGTCACCAGTAATTGACACGAAGTGCTTAAAGCATGACATTAAAATTCTAATAAAGAAATAAATGATTGAGATCCAAACTAAATCCATTTGTTTGTTTTTATTGACTTTAATTACTCCCAATTAAGTCATTATAAATTCCGCTTGCATAATCCAGATCAAGATCAATACCCCCAAAGACACCCCCCCACTTACAGTGTCTCTGATCAAGCATGGCCAGTTGTCTTTGTGTGAATGCTCAGCCAGGTTGGTGGTGCTTCTGAGATTTCACAGGTTAAAAAACCCTTTTTAATAAACACTTGAAATGAAAACACTTTCTTTCTTTTACTGACTTTCCCATTTTGCCTTTCTTTATTGTCTGACTTTAAAATTTGCCTTTTTTTCTCTACCTCCCCCTACTTTTTTTTTTCTCTCCAAAATTCTGCATCTCTTTTTCTTCTCCCTCCGCTGTGATAGTGGAGTGTTGGGGCCCCTCAGGGTTGCGCTACACCACTCTGTGATAAACAGTGTACCCATGGTGATGGTGGCTGCCCCTCCCAAAACAAACAGCAGGAGGATGTTTATGTGTGCCCCCTGTGCTGACCCTGACCTCTGCTCCCTCTCCGTGTCTCCGCCCTGCCTTATTGCCACAACACTGCCTTTGTTCTGCAGCTCTGCTCTCAGTTAGGCTGTTAAAAACACACTGAAGTAGCACAAATTATCCTGGACTTGCCCTGTGTACTCAATGTTTACTTTAGTGTTTTAATTCCCGTAGCTCTCTTTGTTGTTTCCTACTACTGATACTTTATACTGTTGAAATTTTGATAAGTGACACAGCAGATTTCACATGAACGAAACAACAACAAAAAGGACTTGGGCCCAGACTTGAAAATGAACTGCCTCTGACATCGTTGATCTGCCTTATTTGTTCTTCTAGCTGTAAATATTTAAAATTGTCTGTGGGTTTGTGGTATTTTGAATGAACTTTGTTTAATCAAATACATGTTTTAGATTTAGATCATTTGTCTTAATTTAGCTGAAATTGATGTAACATATTGCAGATAAGGTTTTCTTTCTGACTAAACTGTAAAACATAACATTGTTTTGGGTTAGCAGAACTAAAATGCCTCACAGTGCTGTCACCAAATTTGATTAATTCTTGCCAAAACTGTTTTAACCAACAGTTGTTTGTCACTGTAATTGCATCTAACTAAATTTGTTTTTCTCTCAGGCATTTAAACAATGAGCATGCACTGGATGATAAGAGCACAGCTCAATGCAGAGTTCAGATGCAGGTTGTTCAACAGCTTGAGTTGCAGGTAAGCTCTTATAACACTATGCAAAGCATTTAAAGGTGTAGTGTTTGTTATTGTCATTAAAAATATGGTTGCAACTGAAAATATTTAACCCCCAAAGAAAATTATTAACTGCCATCGTAATTATTCATGTTGTTTACTGCCAGTCTGCATGATTAATACATTGAGAAGTTAATAAGCACCCTAATTTGCTTCAGCTGTGATGTGCTGTGTGAATACCATTCAGAGAAACACTTCTAAATTAAACTGAGGAGTAAATGTGTCCATGGCAACCTTAAGATAATTCAAACTGGATTTTTGGTGTTGGCTGATACGGATCAGTGGTTTGTCTGGGACAAGAAAGGTGAGGCTTATGACCCGAAGAATACAATCCCATGGTTAAGCATTTAGGTGGGTCAGTGATTATGTGGTAATGTTTTCCTGCAGTAGGAACTAGCAGGAATCTTGAATGGTTGAGAGGTGTAATGGATTTGTATAAATACAAAGATATTTGGCGGAGGAATATTATACCCTAAATCCTGATCATAATTTGACTTTGTAGCAAGAAAATTATCTCAAGCACAGTTCAAAGTCCTGGAACAATGGGAATTTGGCAACCTTTAGATTACTTGTCCACCAACCGAGCTAGTACTTTATGAAATTAGAAGGCTGGGAGTTGAATAATAGTGCACATAAACATTAGTTAAGAGAACTAGATTTTCTATGCAATTGCATGTTTATGGATAGCAGTGGGGGTACCTTTTCCAGGTGGGGTGCAGCATGGCAAAGGAACTAGTGATAGGAATTACAGCTTTTTGAGGGGGCGGATTTTCACAGACAGTGAGGGAGCGCAAATAATAATTAATAGAACAGAAGTAACTACAATGAAAAATATAGACAAGGCGGGGGGGGGGGGGGGGGTTAGAAAAAGCTTGGGCACCACGGAGGAATAGAAGGAGATAGCAGTATAGACAACCTATCATAAATCCTTTGCTATTTGCTGTCATTTTGTAATAGTAAAGGATAAAGCACAGTATGAACATTTGCTGACGAGAACGCTGTGTGATATATTCATTACAAAATCATTTTGTTGGAAAATATGACAGCAAGTGGGTGTGATTGTGTACACAATGAATGACAAACACAAAACATTCAAAAGCTAAAAGACACCTGATGCCTGACATCCTTTACAAAGCACGATTTAACCGGGCATTGATCAACGAGAGAGTCCTGAGTCATTAACATGTACATCACATGGTGCAGTAGTGTTGATCTGTATACTGATCAAAGGACTTGTGATGTTAGGCAGGTATATCTTATAAAATATGTAATAAGGCATTATTACACTATCAATTTGGAAATGCTGAATTTTGTTCATTTATCTTTGTATCTTATTTCTATTTTTGTGTTTGCCTAACAGCTAGCTAAAGACAAAGAGCGTCTACAGGCCATGATGGCTCACCTCCATGTCAAATCTACTGAGCCTAAACCAACCCCACAGCCAGTAAGTACAATAGATGACCTCACTGACCAGTTTTCTGGCTTGTTTTTATTTTTTTTCTAGTGTTCTAGACTTCTATTTCTTAATTGTTTTATTAATAAGGATACATTATTCAACATGTGACTCCACTCACTCCTGGTGTTTGAAATGGCTCCCTATTCCCTACATTGATGTACACTTATAGAAGATTAGGAAGGTGAGCGATTTTGGATGCTACACCTTATAGTGTACAGGGCAGATATTTATGCGATGGAATGCAAACCCACAATTGTTCAATGTCCAAAGCCCAAAATAGTGCACTATATAGTGCAGTAGCAGACACACTCACTGCCTCAGATTATACTGTGCTAGTGAGCAAGCCACATGGGGAATTTAATGTTGTTTGAAGGTCCTGGGTTTGATTCCCAGGTGGGACAGTCCGGGTTCTTTCTTTATGGAGTTTGCATATTCTCCCCGTGTCTGCGTGGGCTTCTGCCGGAGGCTCTGGTTTCCTCTCACAGTCCAAACAGCTGCAAGTGATACAAAATGGTCCACAACTGTTCAATATGAGCTTGTGAACTGATGAAATAAATAAACATTCCTTTGTGAATGTAACCTAAAGCATAAAATATAAAAAATCCTTAATAAGACCCTAAGAAACAAACCAAAAATGTATATTGCTTAATGGCTGTACCTGTAATATTTTGTATACGTTTGTGTGTTCTGAAGGTGAACCTGGTTTCCAACATTACTCTGGCAAAAACCTCTGCTCCAAAGCCCACTCCCTCTACAAATCTTTCCCAGAGTGCCACAGCACCTTCAACACCACTTACATCGTTGCCTCAGACTCCCACGGTCATCATTCCCAGCAGCCTGCATGCTCTGGGCCCCGTTCGTAAGCGCTACTCTGACAAGTGCAACATGGCCATGGACCAAGGTCAGAAAAACCTTCTGTCAAATAACAGTGAGATGTACTTGCACGTTATAACTAGACAGTAAAAATATTGATGATTACTTTTACTTCATTCACTTATTAACTATTACTTGAGATTTTAGATTCATTAGATTACCAATACATACACATACTCTAATCTATGATGAAATCTATCATTGTAATTTTACACTTTAGAATTGTAACCGTGCTTTATCTGCATATACCATATGGCCAAAGCGTTGGTACTATGTCACAGTCATGCAAGAGCAGGGCTTTACTTAAGGGGTGGGAGGGGTGTTCTTATTCTTAATAATGTAGTGTATTCATACCTTAATGTTAACTAAATTGCCTTTTTCCATTTAGACATTGTGCAGAATAAAGAGTTTTATTTAAGTGCTGAAGTCAGACCCCCTTTCACATATGCAGCTTTAATAAGGCAGGTAAGGAGTCAAACTTTTGATGTTCCATGATATATATATATATATATATATATGCACAATGTGGATGCTTGTGTAAAAACAGACTAATGTGTAAAGGTCTCTTCAGAATCGGACAGTGTGAAAGATTTTAATGTAAAAGAGTTTTAAAATAGCCCAAATGCCTTGTGGTCTCTATTATTGTGATTCATGTCCACCAGTTTAACAACCACTGAAATGATCATGCTTCATTGATCCTTTTAGGCGATTTTTGAGTCCCCAGAAAAGCAGCTAACACTGAATGAAATCTACAACTGGTTCACTCGAACATTTGCATATTTCAGAAGGAACGCAGCAACGTGGAAGGTAAAGGACACTTTTTACTACAGCACTACGCTGTTGTCTTACTACAATGGTTTGTGAAGTATAGGGTGACATAATGCGGGTTTTCTGCCTCATAGAATGCAGTTCGGCACAATCTCAGTCTTCATAAGTGCTTTGTTAGAGTGGAGAATGTTAAAGGAGCTGTTTGGACTGTGGATGAGCTTGAGTTCCAAAAGAGAAGACCTCAGAAGATTACTGGGTGGGTAAACAAAACAAACCCATTTTATTATTCTGAATTAAATTACCATTTTCTAAGACTAATTTTAGTAGCAATTGTTTTTCTGCAGATCACCGTCTTTGGTAAAAAACATCCAGACAGGACTTGCACAGAGCCCTGCCATGTCTGCTCTTCAAGTAAGTACATATTGTGTCTTCTTATTTTTAATTCAATTTATTTTTCGGTTAAATTCATTTCAGTTGCTAAATTAAACAAATGGTTCATCAGTAATTGATGCACAATATTTTTTCATCCGAATTTTGAGACAATGACAATGTTTTTATTTTATTAATGAGGACAGCACACATTCAAACATGATCCAAAATGAGAATTAATTTTTCTTAACTCTTTTATGGGCTCAATTGTGCTCAGTCTTTCCCAGCTTTTTAATGGGCTCAATGCACACCCTGTATGGCACAAACACACACACCCATTCTAGGGCAATTTAGTGTATATAATTAACCTGACTGCACGTTTTTGGAATGTGGGAGGAAACCGGAACTCCCTGAAGAACTCCTCAGAAAGACCTGACTCACCCCATCTGGGGATTGAACCCAGGACCTTCTTGCTGTAAAATACCAATTTTGCATTCAATTTTGCATTCTGACTTGTAGAATTTTTAACTGGGCACAATAAAGTTCTCACGTTTTTAATTGAATGTTGGTTTCCTGCAGGCAGCGATGGTGGACAGTAGCTTGCCGTTGTATGGCTCAGCCTCTGTCGGTAGTCTGAAGACTCTGTCCCATGCTGTACATGAAGACATGAGTGCCCATGATGATGGTTCTCACAGTGACTCAAGTTTTGATCTTTCTCCGGTCTCAGCACTGTGAGTAATGTTTAACTTACAAACTCTGTCTGTTTATAGAGTTGTCTTGGCACTTAACTAATTTTAACCTTGGTGTAATTATTAGGCTGGGATTGAGGTTAACCAAACATGGCACATGTTTCAAATACATAAATTAGAAATTATTTGACATGATCATCTAAACTGAGTTAAAGTGGTGTAGGAGTTTTTTTTTCCCCAAAGATTGTCAATTAAACCATTAACATGACCTTTAAAGGAATACAAACTGGCTAAATCGAGCAGCAGAACTGCAAGGAAAACAGGATATTGTTTCATAAAAAATATCTAAACCAAAATGTTACAAATTTTATTTATTTGTAACCCCAGCTCAATACCTTTTAATTATAATTTATACACTTATATACTTATTTTTGGGTTGCCAAAGCGGATTTACGTATTCATTTTCAGCATTTAGCAGACCCGGTCATCCAAAGCAACTTATAAGACAGTGTACAGTCTGAGCAATTAGGGTTAAGGGCCTTGCTCAGGGGCCCAACAGCAGCTACCTGGTAGTAGTGAGGTTTCAAATAACATCCTTTGTATCAATAGCCCTGTACCTTAACAGCTATCCTACGGATCATGAGCCACAGTATTGATTTGGTATATGGTAGAGGTTGCTTTAAAACAGCTGCAGACAGTAACAGTAAGAGCAGATACGTCTTTGCTAAGCTTATGAAACTTACCAACACACAATATGCATCAATATATAACTAACAAAATAGCATATTTATTTTTGATCAAAAATTGCAATCATTTTATTGGCATGTCAACAAAGGCAGACAAATAGTGGGCCTTACCCACAAATAGTTTAAACCCACAAAAGATGCATCACAGGGCAAGGAAAAATACTCTTTGGTAATACTAAAACTTATTTATCATGAATTATGTTATGTTCTTGTTACATGGGATTTAACAATACAGTCTAAGCAAATTGTTCTTGTTACATCTCACAAAGTAGATGCTTGTACCAAAGCTTTAATGGATGAACCTTAATCAGATGCTGTGTCAGTGGAACTGATTTCATTGATCTGTGTACACAGGCATCACGCTGGAATTAAAACTGAACAGATGGAGGGTGAGTACCTGGAATGCTCCATCTCTCCAGAGATGGAAGATGAGAACAGCCCAGATACGGACAGCGAGATGAATTATCCTGAAGAGCATGATTCACACACTCTTCATCCTACTGAGTTTTCCTGAAGACCAGACAAAAGCCACTTCCAGCTGGACTTTCCCCGAGGTCCCTCATTGACAGCTAACTAATGTAACAGCAGCAGGTGCTGAATGTTCACACACAATTTGTCTCTATATCAGTTGGGAGCAACTATTTATTGTTGGCCATTGTTTGAGGTTTATTCAGCACTCTCCAAAACCGACAGTGATAAAGAGCTGGTCTGAATGGGGGCCAGACAGTGGAGCAGTTAGCTCATAGACTAGCGGAGGATGTGGACAGTTATCGCTTATGTTTTAGTGTACAGTCAGAATAATCACTACACCACCTACGTGCAGAACTCATTGTAATAATGATTTATTGTCATTACAGTTGCGCTTTTTGGACACTAGAAGCCTCAAGGACCAGTTATGCTGTAGTGTGGGTAGAAATTTTGGGACCTGTGTTACCATACTTATGAATTATGAGTCTGCAAACTGTTAACTGTTTTTAATCACCACTGCCTCAGTTATGATACTGGGTCACGTTTGACCTCAAAAATATGGGTTTGTACCTAACTAATAGTTATGCTCACTGAAATCGTGAATGTCTTTTGTAATTTTCTTTCTTTTATGGTAGAATTAAAACCAAAAGGGGGACATTTTATAACCAGCACTTGATAAATGTTTTCTATTTGTCTTTACTATGATGTACCATGCCATCATAAAAAAGAAAAGAAAAGGCCAAAATGTTTAACTTGTGCGGTTAATGACACTGAGCTAAGCAAATGTCTGTGGAGCGTTTTGACATGTTTTTTATACGTTTGTCCTAACTACAGAAATTAACCAATTACCAAAGATTGTGAAATATGCTTTTTATGATATGTACTTTGTTTACACTGTCCATTTTAATATACCTAAAAGGAAACATTTGCCTTATAGCATTCAGGACATGGTAGTCTGTAATATTTCAAACATGTAATGTTCAATCATGACTAGAATTAAATTAAAAAATGACACAAAAGGCATCATTATGGAATCTGCTCATCTCAATCTGCTTAAACTACAAATGTACACGTGTCTGCCATCGTTACAAGCTATTCTATATTTCAAGCTGGTGCCTTTACAGGCTTCCTGAAAACTCTCTGCCCCCTTATACACATCCAACATGCTGCTGCTCAGCTTTTTCAAAATAAGTTATTACTCTGTTACTCAGAAACTACACTGGCTACCCATGTCCAAATGGATTCAATATATTATAAAAACTAGTACTTACTTTTACTCTACATGGTTTATCCCAGTCAGTTTATCTGGTTTACAGTCTTTGGTCCTCTGGCTCCAACCTCCTGGTTGGCCACTATTTGTAGCCACTCCTTCATCTGTACTGCTGTTTTTTTTAACTGCTGTTAAAAAAAAATAGATCAGTACTCACGGGAGTGAGTGACATACAGCGCATTTTCTATTTCATAGATCAGTTTTTCACAGCGAAAACCGCAAAACAATCCGACAAATGCAGTGTCTATTATAGCCATTTTACTTTCAGATTTTTACCCCAAAACCTCATTTAGGCCCCCTTTCGAGCAAAAAAAATTTTTTTTAGACGTGCATATCAGGACTGATGAGACCTATCCAAAAATATATAGTTTGTGGTCTCTTATTAAAGTGTAGTGCCCAAGAACGGTGTCCATCAACT
>JAYDZF010000018.1:9283190-9311201 GCA_034509105.1 Microcambeva barbata | reverse complement strand
GAGAAAACCAGAGACCTGTTTGTAGACAGTTCTTTCTATTGCCTTGGAAAGAAAAGGTAGTAGTGATACCGGTCGATAGTTCTCCACCTGGGCAGGGTTAAGAGAAGGCGGAGAACTATCGACCGGTATCACTACTACTAGCAAACACGATCAGGTGGTCTTTTGGGTTTAAAATTGGGGAATTAAGTTGCCATCCAACTCTTTCAGCTCTTCAAACTAATGTCTGACAAGTCACATTGATCCCATCTGCCCCAAGGAAGAGAATCAGTATTGGAGTATGAGTATGGATCTGCAAGCATGTATTCGTACTGAAATGGGTTTAGAGCCAGCTCACGAAACTTGACTTCCCTCAGGAGGTACGTGCTGATGCCATGGAGAGTAGGAAAATGTTTTATTTATATGACCACATATTTAAATCCAACATTATCATGGTTATTACATAAAACTAGCTTTTTAATCTATCCTGTATCTCAGATCTGCTAAAGCACTTCAGGAGGAGGTTTCCTGTACAGACAGTGGTTATACAAGCAAAGAAGGGAACATGTTTGACAGAGGAAGTAGCCTGCTTTCCACACTTAAGACAAACTGTACCTTTGCCGGCATGGTTGTTGACATTGGGCGGTGGTGTGGCTACTTTAAGGGCCAGACCGTAGGCCCCCTGGAAGGAGTTACTGTCCCTGATGAGGAAGGCACCTGGTTCCTTTTCCTTCAGAGCAGCAATGGCTGTAGAGGAAACAGTAATGAACAACCATCAAAACTTTAATGTTAAAATCGTATGTTCTTAACAGCTGGAACAGATGGGAAAAAGCAAAAAAGGGCTTGATACATGTTAATCTAATAGTATGTTCAGTAAACCATAACAACAGAGAGAATCAAACTGTTCACATACACTATATGGCTAAGAGCATTTGGACATCTGACTATGAGCCATTTTAACATGATGATAACAGTGACCCCTATACAGTGGGTACGGAAAGTATTCAGGCCCCTTCAAAATTTTCACTATATCTTTGCAGCCTTTTGCTAAAATAAAAAAG
The DNA here is from genome assembly GCA_034509105.1 of Microcambeva barbata. Taxonomy (NCBI): domain Eukaryota; kingdom Metazoa; phylum Chordata; class Actinopteri; order Siluriformes; family Trichomycteridae; genus Microcambeva; species Microcambeva barbata. The sequence goes on along the minus strand of JAYDZF010000018.1, from coordinate 9,310,164 downwards.
GTCATTTTATTTCTCATTAATGTACAGTGCCCCATCCTTACATAAAAAACAGAAATGTAGATTTTTTTGCAAATTTATTAAAACTGAAATATCACATGGTCAATGGTCATTTTTTATTCTTTGCTTTGACATTCATTCGGTCAAATGCGATCCATTTCCTTTTGATCCTCCTTGAGATGGTTCTACTCCTTCACTAGAGTCCAGCTGTATTTAACTGACTGGACTTGATTAGGAAAGGCACACACCTGTCGATATAAGACCTCACAGCTCAGAGAGCATGTCAGAGCAAATGAGAATCATGAGGTCAAAGGAACTGCCCAAGGAGCTCAGAGACAGAATTGTGGCAAGGCACAGATCTGGCCAAGGTTACAAAAGAATTTCTGCAGGTTCTTAAGTGCACAGTGGCCTCAATAATCCTTAAATGGAAGATGTTTAGGATGACCAAAACTCTTCCTAGACCTGTCCGTTCAGCCAAACTGAGCTATCACAGGGGAAGAGCCTTCGTGATAGAGGTAAAGCAGAACCCAAAGATCACTGTGGCTGAGCTGCAGTAGGGAGATGGGAGAAAGTGCAACAAAGTCAACTATTACTGCAGCCCTCCACCAGTTGGGGCTTTATGGCAGAGTGGCCCAATGGAAGTGCAAGACATATGAAAAAACACATGAAGAACTCCCATACGATGAGAAATAAGATTCTCTGGTCTGATGAATTGAAGATTGAACTTTTTGGCATTAACTCTAAGCGGTATGTGTAGAGAAAACAAGGAACTGCTCACCACCTGCACCAACACAATCCCAACAGTGAAACATGGTGGTGGCAGCATCATGCTATGGGGGTGTTTTTCAGCTGCAGGACAAGACGACTGGTTGCATCTGAAGAAAACATTAATGCGGCCAAGTACAGAGATATCCTGAAAGAAAACCTCGTCCAGAGTGCTCTGGTCCTCAGACTGGGCCGAAGGTTCACCTTCTCCAACAAGACAATGATCCTAAGCACACAGCTAAAATAACAAAGGAGTGGCTTCGGAACAACTCTGTGAACATTCTTGACTGGCCCAGCCAGAGCCCTGACCTAAATCCAATCAAGCTTCTCTGGCCCCAAATCCAGGTGTGAAAAAGCTCAAAAGGGTGCTTCTATTAAACACTGAGCAGGTCTGAATAATTATATAGATATTTCAGTTTTTCTTCTTAAATAAATTTGCTGAAATTTCTACACTCCTGTTTTTATATCAATATGGGGTGCATTATTGAGAAATAAAAATGAAACTAAACAAAAAAAAAAACCCTGCCCAGATGCACAGATCTGGCCAATGTTACAAAAGAATTTCTGTAGGTTCCTAAGTGCACAGTGGCCTCAATAATGCTTAAATGGAAGATTTATTTTAGAGTTTAGCAAATGGCTTCAATGAAACAAAGAGTAAATTGCCTATGTAGTTGGAAGCATATGATCTCCTTTGAATAACTGATATAGTTCACCGATTGACAGTTATTGTGGTGTCCCAATACATTTGCCAATAAAGTGTATACATGCAATACATTCTAAATAGTAATAAGAACAAATTAAGTCCAGAAACTTTGACATTGTCATGGTTTAGAACAGCCGCCTTGAGGCTTGAATTTATAGCTGGTCACATAAACAAAGAAAAACTAAAAGCAAGGGTTTTTTTATTACCAGGCAGCAAACATGTCACATGTTCAGAATCAAGAGATTTGAAATCACACATTCTAAAAGATCTTCTCGGACTCACCTTGCTCTCTAGATATTCCAGGTTTGTACCAAAACCGGGAGCTGTCCTGCACAAACTTCACACTGACCCTGCTGCCTGGATCAACCTCTTCAGGCCCTTCACTCTGCTCGGACAGAGCCAGCTCACCTACCAATGGCGAGAATGTAACATGGTGTTGGCCAGTTGGTGGGTGACTAGTTAACCCCTTTAGAGTGCCCGACCTGCCATTGGGTGAGCCTGGCAAGGTTCCCTGGCGTCGCTTCTCTGGCAGAGGTGGCTGGTCCAAAGTAGAAGTTGGAGGACAACTAGTTGACGAGGCAGGGAAGGTGTGAGAGGAGTAAGCATCAGATGTGCAACAAGTGCTATCCGGCCCACCATGTAAGGCAAATTCTGGACCCAACATCAGCTTCCTTCCTAGAGTTGCAAAGCCTGGCACAGGAACCTCTGAACTTGCAGGAGCTTCCAGGCCACACTGTGGATGTTGATGTGAAGTGGGAGATGATTTGGTGGTGTCTGGTTCAGGAGATGATGATGTTCCATTGCTGTGAGGATGAACTGGAACAGATTCAATTGGGATTTGTGTTTGGCTTTGGACAAGAGGCAGAGACACTGAATGCTGAGCTATTTGGTTCTGGATTTTCATTTGCAGAGGAGCTTCGGTTGAGAAACTAACTCCCATGACATGGCTGGTGGCAAGCGACTCGTTTACAGGAGTTGGGGGTGCTGGAGCAGAATGAGCTGATAACATTGGTGCTTGTGGTTCAGAGCTAGCTGTCCCTGGGACTGAGTGTGTGGAGTTAAGTTCTGGAGGGGTGGAGTTTAGGATTTGTACAGGAGATGCAGAGGAATGTGTGGAGATGTCCTGAAGATGGGGTGAGTGTGTGGAGATCTGCTGTAGAAATGAGGACTGTGATGAGATCTGCTGAGATGGGGAGGAACTCGTAAAGATCTGCTGTGGCTGGGCAAGATGAGCCAGGTGCTGCTGAGTAGAAGAGGAATGTGTGGAGAACTGATGTGAAGGAGAGGAGGAATGTACGGAATGCTTCTGTGGAGGAGGAGATGACGAGGATTGAGTAGAGTGGTGATGAGGAAGGACTGAGGGTGTCTGAGGGACGGATATGCAGGACTTTGTGTACTCTGTGGACTGACTTCCAACTTGATGAGGCCCTTCGGCAGAGTTTGTGGAATTTTGCTGGACAGATGAGTTCACCCTCTCGTGCCCGAGATGCATGGTCCTGTCAGTGTTAGTTTCCAATGATTGGGACTCCTGATGCCGAACACTGGGACTGTAAATAAAAGCAGAATAAAGAGAAAAAAATCAAGTGCCTGGCATGAAAAACATACTTTCAAGTTTAAATCTCCAGTCACAAATCAGTGAGAAAATCTGCAGTGCATAATAGAATTAATCAATTCAAGGAATCTTGTCGTACATGAAGGAAAAGGTGCAAGCTTAAACTAAACATATGTGTTTTTCGATGCCCTAGTCAACACTGCATTAAGAACTGAACTCAACAATAGCTGATTTAACTACAAGGGCAATGGATTACCATGCACTACAACACATTACAGTCACAAATGACTGTAATTTAATGTCCAGAAGTGGCATTACGTTCTCTAAGCTTGGAGGCATCTGGGAAGTCTAAACCTAGTGTGTCATGGTATGGGGTTGTCATTTTTTGGCATTTAGGAGGCACTTTTATTTAAAGCAAATGACAATACAGTGATAGTCTTTTAAGAATCTATGTTTATTACACAGGGGGTACAGGGAGTCGTAGTACAGAGAAACAGATTGGCTACAGTTTAGTTGTGGGGGTTTTTTTTCAGTTAAGTACATACGTAAATGGATTAAGTGTTGCACATATTTTGGATTCATTGTGTTTATTTTAGTGCTTTCAAAATAAGTGTTAATCATTGTTATTAATTTGAAATCAAATTTCAAATAAATTAAGGCAATTAAGTCAGCTGGGTGTTTACTTCCATTGGTGGATAAACTATGAGGCTGTGCCTCCTTTCTTTGCTGGTTTTCTACTATGTGGAGGATTGCCAGATTGAAGCAGATTCACCAAAATGTATCAAAAACCATCCAAAACAACATGATAAGCAGATGAAGTAGCTTTTTTTCTAAATAATAACCCAGTTAAACCACCATGACCTACGACCCTTAAAATGTAAAGATCAGTAATTATAAATTATAAAGAGAAAAACACTTAATCTCTTTGTGAAAGATGGCTACTGAACTTGATTCCAGCTTTAAGGATCTGAAATGTCTTCACCAAAATAAAAAGGTGGGAATCCTGGGCTTTATGAAACAAACTGATGATATGCAATTAACTAAAGCAAATTGCACAATTAATTATTTTTATTTGGTTTATTTGAATACGTGCTAGGTAAAGTGGTCAGAGGTAGCTCAGTGGTAAAGGTAAAGGACTAGTAACTGGAAGGTCACTGATTCAAGCCGTTAACCAGCATGCAATGCATTGCTTGCACTGTATACTGTCTGAGCTGTAAATCACATCTGGTAAAAAATGTAAATATAAAGAATGTAAAATACAAATGTGTTTTTGGTTTAACACTTCTTTACTCTCTACGCATATTTATAGTTCAATCACCTTTCCTGTGTACGCATCGGGCTGCTGGTGCTAACCGGAGTTGGTGATCCAGACATATCTGAGGGAGTGGAACATGTTCCATGTGCATCACGATGCAGCCGCCTCAAGGAACCATGTGTAACATGTTCACGCCAGCCAATGTTCCCAGCTGAGACTCCTGGGCCATCTGTTTGAAGAACAATCAAGCAAAACAGAATTAAATTCCAAACCACTTTAGTATGATCTTTAAAAAGTAACAGTGAATCTCGGTCAGCAGTAACTCAGAAGTTATGGTACTGAACTATATAGCAGAATATTGACTGTTTTAGTCCCTCACGTTTCGCAAAACAATAAACCCCCAATAGCTCAGGTTATATGCAGACATACTGTAGGACTGCTTAGTACTGCAAATGTAAACAACTACACAAAGGGAAACCAGTAGAAAGAGAATTTCCTTTGTGTCTGACCTGTTTGTGCGTTGGAGGTGTAGTGCTGTGGATGGGGTTCCGTGTGGCTGTAGCAAGAGGAGTAGTTAGACGGCAGTGGAGAAGTGGAGTCCGACTGATAGCCAGAGGCATACCCGCGGCTCTCGGAGGGTGACTGCTGGTAAGGTGAACAGTGGCACATCTGGTGGGATGCCTGGCAAGTGCTAGAGCTGTTGCTGTATTTTGCATCCAGGTGAGCATGACCATGCGACCTCGATGGCTCCGAATAGGCCGGGTGTCCCTGAGGGAGTGGGTCAAAGGTAAAAGCTTGGTCGTGACCTGCAGGGCCGTACGATGACAGGGCAGCCCTGCGGTGCCAGTACTCGGCTTCTCGTTCTCTCTCCCACTGCAGCTCAGCCTCTCTGTCTCGGTCCCAGTGCAAAGAAACTTCTCGAGCCGGTCTCAGCCCTGCCTCTCTATCCCAGTGCATGTTGCGTCTTGGAAGCTCGGACTCTCTGCTTCGTCGTAAACCGCCTTCTCTGGGAAGATCCTCCCTTTCCCAGTGTGATCCTTCGCCTCGGTCAAGCCGTAAAGCGTGGAAGTCCTCTCGTCTCATGCAGCAGTCACGGCAGGGGCAGCCGGGGGGTGGCAGGAGGCTGTCCACAAGCATCATGTCATGGTAAGTGCTGGCTGTCTTGGGATGGTGTGGATGGCTTTGATGGTACGGGACAAATTCGTCTGCCCTGCACAGAAGCCGTCCGCTTGGAGAAAGCGTATGAGGGTAAGGGCAAAGTTCCTGCTTAGGATACGGGCAAACATGTCTGGAAGGACCATGCAGGTATTGCTGTGAGCCTTGCTGTCTGTCCCATAAGAGATCCGGTGGTGGGAGAGACTGGTGTGGCTGGCTGCTGTGGTGCTGGCACAGCCCAAGCATTGTGGGCAGCGTATGGCCGTTGGAGGATGAACGGTCAAGACAGTATCCATTAGGCAAGTGCTGGATGTCAGAACAGTGCTGTGATCTGTAGCCCACACGGCATGAACATGAACGAGTCAGATGTGGCCCAGCAGGTTCTGGGGGCAGGGAGTCACCATCATCCAAAATGGCTGTCTCTCGTTCGTGATCTCTGCCCAGCCTCTCTCCTTCGATTCCTCCCAGGAGCCGCTCTAGGTCCTCACGCTCCTGCTGGGTGGGCGGTGGACGCCTGGGTGAGTCTTCGAGACGCTCCGGAGGAGCTGACGAATGCCCAGAGTCTGTGCTGACTGAGAGTAGATGACTTGGTCTGTCTCCAGAGCTCCGTCTTGGGCTGCCATTAGTTGATGCAAGGGGGGAGGATCCAGCAGCACGTCGTTTCTTAACCTGAGCATACAGGCTGCCATCCAGAGGCCCTCGGGTATGACCAATATCTTAAAAAAATATTATTAGTATTAATTATACTTTAAAAATGTGTATTAACATTAGAACAAAAATGAAAATGTTCTGTGTAAATCAGGGGTGCTCAATACGTCGATCGCTATCTACTGACTAATGATTGACAGGAAATGTGACCACTGTTCCTTTAGTTTTTTTAACACCCCAGCCCACCTGACACAATGCTAATCTAGAATGTTTTTAGCATTTTGATTCTTTTGAAATTTCCACAGTTTGTGAAAATGACTGTACAGTAAAGCACAAAGAAACCAAAAAATGTATTTAATTCGAGAGAGGCCACTGCAGATTCTTTGTTTCCTTCATAACTTTATGAAAGAATATGGCAAACCCCACAGAAATGTAAACCCCACAATTATGCATTCATATGAAGTCAAGGGCCTCTGTTTGACAGTTATTGTGTAACTTGTTGGTAAGAAAAAAAGTTTGTTATAATAACAATTGGAAGCTGCTTGATAATTGGCATGATTAGATATAGTCTAATCTACATAAACCTTGCTGACACCATCCAGAATGAATCGTTAGAATAAACTTTGAGTGATTTCCCCAATGATGTCAACCTAATATGTCAACTGAAATCCTAGATTTTCAGCCATGAAGTTTAGGTACCCCTGATGTTAATGCTAAGAATTAAAGTTTATACCATCTAGTGTGTCCTCATATCTCTGGTTAAAGTTCTCATAAGAGTCCCAGCGCACCACTTGATCAGCTGTGTTATAGTCAACTGTGACTGCTGGATCATTCCGCTGGTATTCCCTTCCTGAAACACACAGAAACATTTTCTTTGACCTTGCTATCATTGACATGCAATTACTGGTATTCCTGTTTTTGACAGTACTAACATAATATTTGCATTACTTTATGTTTTGTGAATAAAGACATGTTATCAAAGATAAGGCTGGTCTAGTCATAATTATGGTTTCTATAAAAATGACACCAGAATTTTTTTAGATAGTCTAAACTAAATCTCAAATTAGCATTAAATTCCTCTTAATTCCATGATAAGGATGTGGTGTGACAGGCCTGTTAAAAATGATCCAATTAGTCTTCCACAGTTTATAAAAAAAGATGAGCATAGCCAATGTCTAAATGACAATACTAAGTGACAATAAATATCTCTCAATGCTGAGATAATGAAACATCAACAAATCATAGAGGAACAAAATATATTTAATCATCCTGCTATTACTTTATGTATGCTCTATAATACAGCTGCTGGAGGGAGAGTGAATAAAAATCTATTGAGTGAACACGGCCATGAAGGTGGCATACTCAAGTCTGGGGAATTAGGGGGTCAGGGTATGATTGGAAGCTTAGGTCATGCTAGTTTAGGACAATTTTAACAGTATGATATATTGCATTGTCTTTGTGTAAAATGGTTATCAATATGTTGATGCATGCTTACATTTACATTTTCAGCATTTAGCAGATGCCTTTATCCAAACCGACTTACATTAGTTTCAATTTTGCACTGGTTTTCACGAATTAATGTTAGTTAGGACCCATGGAAAAAATCCTTGATTGACTTGAGTCTGCAAATCCTCAATTGTGAATAAGTGGGGGTTAATTGTTCTTTAAAATGTACTGTATTAATTTGTTGTATAATACTAAAATCTAGCTATACAGGAGGTGTTGTAATACATGTGAGCAAATAAATGACAACTAACATACTATAACTATAACTAACATACCCTTGATTTTCTCCGGTCCAGAAGAAAAGACAAACTCAACAGTTGCATCTTGTGGAAATCTGTCATCTACAGAGGGCAGTAAGATATAAATGTCAGTACAAAAACTGGAGATCAAGCTTGATTACTTGGTCTATAAACTCAACTTTGGATGCAATCGAACATGATTTTTAAAATAAACTGTCAGACAAATTATTAACATTTCAGGAATGTTAAAGCTCTAAAATATTCTGAGCAGCATAGGTTCAATGCCCAATCCTGTTATAAAGCCAGCTGACTGAGAATGTATTGAATGCATGTCATCTCAATTAGCCAGCTGTGTCAGACAGGTGTCCTCTATTGAGAAATGACAGATATAATAAACAGCTATAAATCAACCCTGGGGCTGGATCAGTCCCACTGGAGAGCTTATAAAACACTCATCTTCAACGAATGTAACAGACTGTGGATTTCTGGGTGAGAAATAAATATAGAGATCAAAGATAGCATGTTAGCTTGACTGTTAGAATGATGAGAACCTGAGCAGGCTTCATCGAGCTCTCCTTTCCCAAACCAGAGCTGTGTTCCATGGATGGTGCAGGTGTGAAACTGGAGCCGGAACACAGTGTCCCTCTCAGTGGCCTGTGCTCGTCTGTGATAGCACTTCACCTACAGAGAAAGATTAAGCTTTAACAATAGTTAAGTATTACACTTTTCAGAGATGATGAACTTCATATTTTGACAAAGTGAGTGTTAATAGATGGGTCCCATCCCATCTAAATCTTTAGATTTATATTATAGTTTTATATTATAGAATTATAGTTCAAAGACAAATTTATCAGGCATAAGATTATGACCACTTTCCTAATATTTTGTCATTCCCCCTTTTTCGATACTGACAGGGAACAGAAAGAACCATTGAAAGTAGGAAGTGGTCATAATAATGTGCTTCAACAGTGTAGGTCTTGAGATTTTATTGATGCACACATACATTTTCATTTTCCCCCTATAAAACAAAACACATAGCAAACCGTAAGTTGTATGGACTTCAGACTATTGACTAGATTGGCTTTGTAGCTAATCAGATTCTTTAGCCTTGCCAGTCTGACCTGATGGTGGTGCTATAGCATTATGTGAAACATTTTTTTTACCCCAGATTACTTGCCACCATGGAACCAGAGGTGAAAAGTAACTAATTACATTTACTCACTTTGTGGTAATCACATTGTGTGTGCACTTGTACTTTTGAAGTGCATTTTACAACCTATAGTTTTACTTTAAATTAATGTTTTGTACTAAGAACTGTAACTGTTCCTGAGTAAATGCTAAGTTGCCCGGGATTGCCAGATTATAGTAAATTCAGCCAAAGCACTTTCAGAATGCACCAAAAGATATGAAAACCAGTAGATATTACTTTAAAATACACTGTTCAAAAATTAAATGGTTTTTTTTCCAAATGTGGTGATTGGGAACCACTAGATTATACAGTTTGAAAATATGCAATGTGTCATTTAGTACAGAACATCCCATAAAACATCACTAAATGTTTTAAATGTTGTATCAAAATTATTTTCTCCAATAGTTTTTTTTTAAATTAAAAACAGCTACTGTAATATTGTTATACATTTGTCATTTTTGCACTACACAGGAGAGACTTGATTCTGTTAAAAAGTAACAAAATGTAAATGTAAATACTTGGACAATTGTAATGTAATAATTATCAAAACAATGTTGAAACATGAGTGAAGTAAGCCAAACGGGCTCAGATAGACTGCACCAAAAATAAAAGGTTTAAAGCATAAAAGTATGTAGGCTATAGCAAATATATAGTGTAACTTCTGAGCTAAGTGTTACACAAAGCAGAAATTTGGAAGGCATTCTGTGTCCCATTACCCTTCAAGAATGGTCCCATACTGTGCCATATTGTGTTAATTTGTGCTTGGACCCTGAATGGGGTGTCCCAACTTCTGTTCACATAAAGTATCAAAGTATGTTTTCCGATCCCATAAGAAAACTCCAGTAGTCAAAATCTATTTACTTTATGCATGATCACTGCTTGCTGCAACATTTATTTATTAATGTTTAGCAAGAAATGTGTTCAATGTATGGTGATGTAAGAGCTGTTCAGCTGTCACCATCTCATTTCAGAAATATCAGTCAAAATGATCATTTATTTGACTTTGCTGGGGGTGTTTTTATAGCAAAACACAGTAACTCGGTCACAAGGACATTAATCAAATACCCTGACTGAGATTTTATCCCTTGTGATATTACCTATTGTAGTGAAAAAAAACATTAATCCTAAAATAAAATGATGAGGCAGCAAGGTCAGAGCACACATAGGTTTTTGAAAGTCTAAACATTGAGGAAACGTTAAGTTTGATGAACAGCTTTACACACCATAATGTCTCCTTTTAGCAACAAAGCAGGCTCAATGGTCACACACAGCTTCCTGCCAGTAGAACCCTGCAAATCACTGGAGATCACAACCACAAGGTTAGTATTTGCAGTCTGGGAATGCAAATAAATACAGAAACGTACTAATTAACATAACTTACTATATGCCTGAAGTATAGACCAACTGCATGGCCTGATAGATCTTCAAGAAGGGCAGGTAGCCTGTTAATTAAGAAGTGATGATTAATGGAACAAGAGAGAAACATTGAAATCCTTGGATTGAATCCCTTGGATGTACAAAAAAGTGAATTGCTACTTTTGTGAGGTTTAAAGAATCATGTAATCTTCCCGTTTGAAGTTCAAAATGGCTTTGATTGTTTCTGTAAGTCAGCACTTATTTTATATTTATATTTTAGTTTTTTTCTACATAGCCAGCTTTCTTTGCAATGCACTCTTCCCAGCATAATACCAATTTAATGCCATCAGCAAAAATGTTTTGGTAACATGTGCAGCTACTGCACCTCTGCTTTCAAATTATCATCACATGTAAACCTTCTTCCTCTTAAAGCTTCTTTGAGCACTGCAAGAATGCGTACATCTGAGTTTCCAAAGTGTGTGAACTTACTGAAGATCAATCATACCTTACAATTCTTAGTCTTTATCTTTACAAATAGCAGCTCCAATATCTACATACATTTACATTTGTGGAATTTACAATTGTGACTGAATAGAAAGGCACCCTTTCCTATACTAGTCCAGTAGCTTACGCACTAGGAATCAACATTTACATTTTCATCCATTAGCCTTTATCCAAAGCAATTTACAGTACTGTGACCGTATACAGTCTGAGTAATTTAGGATTAAGGGCCTTGCTCAAGAACTCAAATGCAGCAACCTGGCAATACTGGGACTCAAAACAAGAGACTTTATGATTACTAGTCCAGTGATTTAACCACTTGGCTAATCTGCCCAGTTAAATAGATTAATTGTACACTAACATAATTCACATGTGCAACATAACTCAGTTTATTAGTTTGCATGTAAACACAGTCAATGAGAACATGATAACGTGAGGGAGGAATGTGCTAAATGCTGCCAGGTCTCTCTCCTCTACTGCTCCACATTAAAACAAACATCTGTGTTTGTGAGTGTTGTTTTAATGAGAAGTCATTACTGGCAAACTGGTGTTAATGCATAAAAAAACACAAATCACACTTACAATACACACCATCACTGAAACATATGTGTCAATGTGATAAGTAAATTATGCAGGGCATTGGCTTTTGATCAGGGGAAAAACACACTGCACCACTTTCTTTCTAAAAACCACTCACCTCCATCAGGATGAAACTTTGGGATGGTGGGTATAAGGATCTGATGCAGAAACAAGGGGCAGCTGTTCATTTTTATGGCCCCTGAAAGAAGTCCTCCAAAGTAATATATATACCTGAGAAGCAAAAGAATAAAGGAATAAACAACTATTTAATGTTGCATGTAGAAAACCTTGTTATAAAACCATGGTTACACACTATTGAATCACATTATTACAACCTCCAGCTTATGTGGAGTGTAACGTGTAACGTGCCGTGTGCAGTGCGTACAAGCTGGCAGAGACTGCATAAGGTCCTGGTTGTTTTGACATGCATCTGCAGCCATGCTGACTACAGTGCGTCAACTGTATGAAGGAGAAGCCACAGAGTGAACATGACTATAGAGAAGGTCCCACACATGCTCAGTTAGCTTCAAGTCTGGGGAATCAGGCTGCCAGTATACAATATTCCTTGGGATAGATGGGATCTTGCAGCAAGACAATGTTACATGTTACATGGCTGGAAATGACTGACATTTTAGTTGGAAGAGCATGACCAAGATTTCCAAGTACTACCTTGGTCCCCTAATTCTCCAGACTTGAACCCAGTTGAGAATCTGTGGGGCCATCTCAACTGTTGTGTTCGCTCTGTGGATCCTTTCCTATGCCCCTTCCTGCAGCTGTGGGATGCAGTACAGTCAACGTGCCTCTAGATACCTGTGGCACCACACCAGGACTTTAAGAAGTAATTCCCAGCTGGATCAAATGCTGTCTGTGCTGTACACAGCATTTACTCTGGGAATCATAATAATGAGATTCGACATTGGATAAGTTGGATCTTCTCCAACCTCACTTCCAGCTTTGGCTGTTAATTTTATTTTAAAAATATAAAAAACTAAATGCAGATAACTTTGATTAAAGAGTAAAATGCACCTGTTTTGTGAGGGCTGGAGAGATGAAGACACTTTGTCCTCGCAGAATTTCCTCATAGCCAGTGTACTCAGAGCCTGATCTGCCCTGTACAGACACACACATCCTTCAAACTCTGGTCAAACAGGATATATCAACAGCACACATTTCTATATTCCATTTCTTTAAAATTTTACAAGGGCATTATAAAGAGTCTCGTGTTTCTTTCTTTTATTGACCTATTCCTGTGGGAAGATGTACGTGCTACACAAACATAACATCAGCTATATTAAAGTTGGTTTATTAAAAATAAATAAAAAGGAGCATTGAGTGCTCTTACCCGGCTGAAATCTTACTGTAGTGCATGTACGCAGCGATGATAACTCCTGTCTTTCCTTTATTGCCCTTTTAAAAAAAGAAGCCAGTTTAAAAGGTAACCAAAGGGAATTATTGCACATTACAGAGATTCAGTTTAGTCTAAACCAAACACATGTGGTTATATGCATTAAACCCTTGGATTAGTTGAAGATTTTTATATATGGAAAACTCTTATCATACTTTGTAGGAATTTTAAAAGCTGCTCCTTACCCAGAAAGAAAGCCCAGAATGAGGGTTAAGTTTGGTTTGACAGAAAGCTTTTAATGTACCTGACAAATTTTCTTTTGCTGAATTCACATCATTTTTAACAATGACAGATACACTCATCCAGCATAACATTTTTTCATCACTGTTCAGTGAAATTCATAGATCATAATAATAAAAAGAATAATAAGAGCAAAAGAAAGAAACAGAGTATGTCTTGCTGCTAAAATAAAGTGGTAGAGAAAAATAATAGACCACTTCCAAACTATCACTTCATTTTGGTCTTCAAATTTTTAATTTCTTTTAATAAGCAGCATTGTTTTTTTCTATAAATTAGAATATGAATTTCAATAGAATACAACAATGCTCCTCAAAATACACTTGGAAATTGTAAAGTAAAATTAGGTGATAATTTTGAAGTGGTCTCATGCACGCAATTGGCGCAAGCAGGTTCAGTGATGAATCTCTGCCCAGATGCGTGATTGGTTAAAAGCAGGTATGCGTAGAACGTTCCAATTTTGGGGCCACTGCGCAGGTATGCGCAGAACGTTCCATTTTTGGGGCCACTGTGCAGGTATGCGCAGAACGTTCCAATTTTGGGGCCACTGTGCAGGTATGCGCAGAACGTTCCATTTTTGGTCGTACTGCGCAGGTATGCTCAGAACGTTCCATTTTTGGTCGTACTGCGCATCCCATGTCAATTTTGAGGCAGCCGTGGCCTGGTGGTTAGAGAACTGGGCTTGTGATCAGAAGGTTGCTGGTTCGATTCCCAGAGCTGACAGGTCATGTGTTCACTAGTGTGTATGTGTGTTTCACTGCACTGATTGGGTTAAATGCGGAGAATGAATTTCACTGCAAAGTGATTAAAAAAGTATCTATATAATCTAATCTAATCTTATTTTTCTCCACAACTGTATATTCTATAGATCAATAAATGAGGGTTGAGCAACAACTACAAATAAGAACAGTTCTCAATAAAAATGAATTACTAAATAAATGTAAGCTTTATTATGAATAAAGAATTGTTTACTTAAGCAATGCATTCGTCTTGAGGGAATAAAGATTTTTAGATGTACAGCATATATCAAGTGCTTTGGCCTTTTCCTGATAGCTCTGTTTCCCAAGACTTTCTTGACCCCTCACCTTGCAATGCAGGACCACCACATGCTGGGGATCAGAGTTCAGCCAAGTTTCCATGGATTTGCACATGGAACATATCTTGTCTAGAGGTGGTGCATGAAGGTCAGGCCAGCCAAAATCATGAACCTGAAACAGAGAGTAAGAACAAGATTGGATGAGACACAGAAAAACATATCTGAAAAGAAAGAAAGACAAAAAATATTCTCATAAGTTCAGTGCTGGGCAGTAATAAACTACAAAAAAGTGGGAAATCAGTGGGAAGGGAAAGTGGGAAGTCCCTGTATGTATTATAAAGCCTACCTTGGGATAAAGCCGTGTGATGTCATGCCTTCGTTCAGACAAGTTAAGTAACTGCAGAGAAAGATCAACATATATAAAAAACCACAGTGGAATATAAGATAGACATCGTGTTCACAAAGGATTTTGCCAAGAGAGAAATGTAAACAATACAACATTGTACTATTTGGTACAGCACTTTTTAAGATTCTGATAGTTTCATGGTGTATCAGGGTGTGTTTAGTTTTTGAATGACAGGGAGTTTTTAATAACTCTGGCTTATTTTACCAACACAGGTACAAGGTTTTAATTTAACTGTGTATATTATGATGATTTCTTTACAATAACTATGTTTGCAATGCCCCACAATAGAGTCACAGTAATTAAATGTTTCTTAATGTTTATTTAATACTTAAGTATTGTACTCTTACTTCTCCCTTCCACAAATAAAATGGCTTTTGTAATCTTAGTCACCACTAATGAAGTACACAGTTAACCCAACCTGTACAGTGAAACACACATATACACACAAGTGAACACCAGCTGTGAGCACACGTTAGTTGCCTTGCTCAAGGGCACTTCATCTGGTCTGTAGTCAAAGAAAATAGTCTTAGTTTCTAGCTTCTGTGTTGTTGGTATAGCAACTGATCTGAAGTTTCCTGTGTTTTTTTCTGGAAGCTTTTTTGACTGTCTATCAAATAAAACATTGTAAAGGGATTCCTATACAGGTGGTTTTAAAACCAGTAGTCAAGTTAGGTTTATACTGGATAATCGTTTTATCTTGTTCTCTTCCAATAAACATCCAAAATGAACTTTAGTCTGCAGTAAACAAAGAGAAAACAATCAAATACATTTTTACAAACTAAGGGAGCATCTAAAACATCAATTTTGTAATAGTTATGCAACTGTTCCCAACAATCCAAAGAAAAAACTGTGAAACCATCAGAATGTTATGATTACCATAACAATGCATTTATTGAGAAAAATATCCCTGTGAGTGCCTAAATTAAACACTGGCTCAGTTGGAACACCTCTTGTACTGTCAACTTTTTAAAATTTCTTAATTTGACCGTTATTTTGACTGAATAATGAGAAAGTTTCCAATGCCTCCTCAGTGCTGAGGACAATCCCAGAATTCAGTGCACCACAGCTAGGCTTTCAAACACACCCAACATCATGTTTAAATCCTAAATTGTCAATCAATGCACTACTGACCAAAAACTTGTCCTGATGTTTGGACTTTAGCATGGAGGCCACCTCTTTGAGATTAAGCCGATAGCGCTGCTCTTCCAGCAAAGGGGGGAAGAAGACAGAAATGATGCGCTCAGTGATGTAGGTGAGATCGAAGTCATAGTGCCGCTCCATCACTCTGTCCATCACCCGATCCACACTTATACTCCTGACAGAATGATAAAAACAAGTTCAAGTTTCAATCACTTAGCTTTCACCAATTCTTTTAATTTTTCTGTTATGTTTTAATAAAAGAAATCAAAGTGTTGGCAGTATGAGAAAGCAGTTATATGCAATGCCAAGAAAAATGCTTTAAAAGGCAAGAAAAATGGAATAAAAGTGATTGGAATAAATAAATAAATAAAATCTCCCCAGTGTTTACTTTGTATCTAGGCTATGAAAATAAAGATATTTTGCTATAGTTTCATTTCATTACTGTGTTAAACTGGATTATGGGTCATGCAGCGAGTTTGGATATGAAACATTCAAGCTGTCGGTCTGTTTCAGCATGACATTTATTTGACTTCAATATAGAAGCCAGCAATGATGACAACCTTGCTACAGATAAACCAGTTCAGATCCAACAGTGATATGCTGAGGTGTTGGAAATGTACCGATCAATCGACAATAAATTCATCTCTGTGTGCCTGTAAGAGGTACTGAGAATAATGTTATTGCATAACGAACTACCTAATTCATGGCTGTAAAAATCACCTCATGGACTGTTGAACAATCGTTTTCCCGTGCAATATGCTTATTGCAGTGAAATTCGAAATGAAAGGTTTGTGATTAGCCATTTAACATAGTTCATTTGAGTAGTGTCTCATATTTTCTGGTTAATCAGCATAATGAGGCAGTCAAAGCAGACCTAGTACAATTCAGTTAGCAATCGGTTAGTCAAATTTTCCAAAAGCAGTTTAAAAATGTTAAAAACAATTTTGAGAATGCTGAGTCAAACACGAATGAGTATTACCTTTGAGACCATCACTGGATGTTCAAGGTTTACATTTGACCATTAAAGTAGGCTGTGCAGTGTATTGTGTACCGTACCTTCAATTTATTTCATCAATAAATGTATGAGTGTAATTTCATGACTGGTGTGAAATGTCTAAATTGCATTTTCCATTTAGAAGGACCCTAAAATACAGAATAACTGGGAAGGCTGCAATCATAATCCACACAAACATTAATTTATCCAATCAGCAAGGAACACAAACGCAGGCTAGATGGGACGCCGGTCCATAACAGGGCAGATACACATACACACCAATTAACCTGGCTGTATGTTTATGAACTGTGGGCGGAAATCGGGGCGTTCTTGCTGTGAGGTGACCCAGTGAGCCACTGTGTGGCCAATCATAAATAACTCAATATTATAATATAACATATCACAGTGATCAACCAGCATACATGACAATGGATCTGGAGAGCAGTACTTAAAGAAGTCACCAACAAGAAGACTTTACTGTAAGTGTGTGTGTGTAATGTGATTACTGTTTAAAGTGAGGCAGAATTTCAACATGTGACAGATATTGCATACATAATACAAAAAATGTGGATGCAATGTGAATGAGCTTTTCATGTTAAGAGCTGTGAAATGTAATACTAACAAATTTACCTGGGCAAAGTGCTTCTCTGTTTGGTGTACGTCAGTGACTTGGTTGAGCCCTGAACACAAGAAACCAAATTAAAAGGACTGGGTGAGAATTACTGTGTTACATCACATTAAATAATATTGATATGTGTGTTTTACAGTAGTTTTACTGCTGGATATTCTAAATGAGAACTGAAGTATATGAGTTTACAGAATAGTCTATTCAACCTTTGCAAACAGAGAGCTGCTTGTTTGTTTACTCGGATTGCAATGCCATGATTTACACTTTGAGTTTATTTGTGACAGGAAGTTCCAGGTTACACCAGGATTCATCAGCTGAAGTTCAAGGTCATTACCCATTTTTGTATATTCAGTTCATCTCACTCACATGTCTGTGGACTATGGGAGGAAACCAGTGCTCCCGGAGGAGACCCATGCAAACTCCACACAGAAAGGACCTAGAGTCCTGTAAACACTATAAATATCATGATTATGTTTATTCACTACATTTGTTTATCAGTGGCAAAAGCAGTCCTGTGTACTGTATCTGATGAATGGGGTTTGCTGAACATAAAACTGAATGTCCTTACCAGATGTTGGATGTGTCGAGAAGAGTTTGTTCCTCTCCGCTGCTGTAGATGAGAGGAAAGATAAGGTATATGAGAAACAAAGGAACGTCAACTCTGTATTACACTTTTACTGAAAACAGTAGGAATTAAAGTAAAATAAAAATCACTCATGAAAAACAAGATTGTCCAAAAGCATTAAATCATCAACTTTTATTACTTAAATAACTAATCTAAATTCCAAACGAGCAACGCTGAACTGATTAGAAGTAGACGAAGAAATATCATCTGGACATCATCGTCTTTTTAACTGCTTTCCATATTCCTTGCATTATCTCAGTTGTGCTTTCTTCTCACCATCTTGGGCATGTTTTACACACCTTAGCAATTAGAATGGTTAGCAGGGTACATGTCTTATGTGTGCAAAAACTGCTCTTCAGACAGCTGCTCAATTTTTGTTTTCTTATTTTATTGATTTCTTGAATTGAGTTTCTTAAGTTTTTAAATTTTCATTTTCTAGTTTTCTTTTTTTAGTCATTTTTATTTTACTTTTTTTTGAGGCATCTGCACCTTTTTAAAATTGTTGTTTCATTAATTTTTCCAAGTGTCTCAAGTTTTTCTTCTATTATTTTCTTTCTGCTTCTATTTTTATTTCATTTCTTTCCTTTTTCTTTAGATTTCATGACTTTGTATTTTTCTTATCTCGTATTTTAATTACATTTTAGTTATTTTTATTTTCCCTTCAGATGCTTCTGCAACCTTTGTATTGTTTTTATTTTTTTGAGAATTTTCTTTTCAATTGTTTTTTTTTAATTTAATTAATTTTATTTCCTTTTTGAAGCATCTTCTTTGGGACTAATCTTAAAATCTGAATCCTACTCAAATTCTATGAAGGATTTTCACATTCAAGTCCATCAGAGGGAAAGTGAATACTGTTTGGCAAGGGCCAATATCAACAGTGCATAGAGTTCATTTGTGGTTTCTGAATAGTTTTACATTTTTACATTACAGTACATAGTGAAAGTTATAAATATTTGTTTTCCTCTTTCCAAAAAATTATTCAAATATTACATAAAAAGACTCACCAAATCAGAGGCTGGGACTGGAGAACAGGCTGTGCTGATCTGTAAAAAATGTTTAAAAAATGTGTTGAAAAGATATGGACATACACACACACACACACACACACACACACACACACACACACTCACTCACTCACTCACTATCACACACACACACACAGTAAATCTGTCTCACCTCCAGGACCTGTACACACACACACACACATACACACACACACACACAGCCCCGGCACCATTTCACCTCAAGGCTTGGTTGGTTTCTCTTTTTCCTCAGTATGAAGGATAAAAGGAAGGGAGTGGTACACTGGGATGAGGCAGAGGAAATGCTTCCTTAAAATGAAAGATAAGCTAGGAAAAGCAGAAAAGCTTCACACATGCTGCTGGCAGAAAGATAGGACTAAAAGAAGGAATAGTGCAAATTAGACCTGGCTACAGGAATATAACAAAAATAAAATACAATAGTGTGTTTCTATATGTGGTTGTGAGCTCCAGACATGCTTTCATACATACATACATATTCTAAACATAATTAGCAGTGAATCTTGGCAGTGGTGGCTGACCCATCATAGTGTTTCGACAGACCTTTCCAAAACAGTTGAGATTTTTGGAGTGGGAAAAGAACAAGGGAACCACATATTTATATTTTGGCTGGAAGCTGGAAGGTTGTGAGGAGTAGTAATTTGTTGTTTCTGAGAGAGCTTATTGTCCAGATTTAGCTCCATCTGAGTTCCACCTTTTTGGAGCACTAAAAGAGGCTTTAAGCATAATAAAATTGTCAAGGCAGAGGAGTCAGTGGCTGACCAAAACATTTGTTGCTGATGTCATTAAAATGGTACGACTCTGGGGAAATAAACACCAAATGAAGCTGACCATGTACAAAAATAATGGGATTTTGTTTTTATTTTGTTTATTTTAATTTACCAATTTAAACTGATAGTAACTCACAACTACAGGAAAACACATATAAAGGACACATTTATCTAGAATGAACTTCATTGCTACACAAACTGTAAACTATATTGATAAAATCTGAACCCATTAAACCAATAACCTAAACTTACATTATCATCATAAATCAACAAAATCTACATAAATCATCAGTTTTACTGAAAAAAAGTTTTGAGAGGACAAATTAAAGAATCAGCTTAGTATTGGTATCAGCATATCAGCAATACTCAATTTGTTGTATCTTATTGGACATAAAAAGTGGTAGTAAGCCAGGCCTAGTAGGAAGTGACTTTGAGGAAATTTAGAGAATAATCAAGCATCACTGCTCCAAAGCTTGACATGTGCCCCATAACTGGGTGGTCATTCCAGCCCGCAATTGGACTTTTTAGTCCCTCTGGACCCACCCCTTGTCATAAAGCCATGGTCATCATTGACTACGATGGACAAACATCATCATCATTGTATTGGACATAAAAAGTCCAATAGAGCCAGCCATAGTTGGAAGTGGTCATAATGATGTGACTCAACAGAGTATAATCACTAACAAGAATGAAAAGACCATGTCACAAAGTTAAAACATAATAATAAAACCCTCAACACAAAACTGATGAAACAAAATAGTGCAGTAACTTGAGTAAAGCCTTTTTTGAACATACTGGAAACTTTAACGGTCATGACTTTTAAACGTGTGTGTGTGTGTGTGTGTGTGCGTGCGTGTGTCATGCTTACGTAATGACCCACCGCCCCCCAAGCACATCCGCTTCCCAACCCCGTCACGCCATGTTGTTTGGCCACAGGAAAGGGCTGAAACCAGGAGATCTTACTGCAGTGGCCTTGGTGTGGGACACTGTGTGTATAAATATGCTCTGTATACGTGACGGGTAGGGAGGTTATCAGATTGTGTATTTTGGTTGTATGACACATCGAAGCAACTTTCATGATGCATGATTGTTGCAATTACAGTTGACGTACAAAAAAAGTGCAATATGAGTGTCAGCACTTTGGGAGAGGACACATTTAGCAAAAAAATTTAATCTGATGAGACTCAGATGAAACTCATAAAGAGAGAATGTGCATAGAGACAATGAGTGTGTACAGTCTGAGTTTTTATATGTTGCTAGGTGGGCTCTTTATTTAATATTGAATTTCTCTAGCCGTCAGCTCACACACTGTTGAGAACTGCATATAATGGTTTTTAGATACTCTCAAACATAATTTATAATAATTTATCAATACAGAAACATAACAATAATTTATCAATACAGAAAATGTTTTTGGACTGACGGAGGAAACCAGAGCATGTGAAGGAAAGCCAGGGTGACATGGGGAGAACATGCAAACTTTACACAGAAAAGCCCCGGGCCAGCCCACCTGGGGCACTCAATGTGTAGGAGAATTAGATATTTTTTTTGGAGATAATGGTTATTCATCAAACAACAATGATATATTTGTTAAATATACAGATACACATGTAGAGTAAAATGTAATTCATTCATTTTCACCAAATGAAAAGCTCAACCCATTAGGTTACCACCCTGAGAGAAAAGTTGTTCTGCACTGAATCGAATGCTCCGTTGATAATCAGTCAAAATACAGATTAAATATAAGGTACCTTACTAAGCAGTATTTTAAGGTAACTAGGAATCTGTACAGCATTAGTCTTGGGAGAGCAGGTAGGAAGATGTAGAATAGGTCTATGTAGACAGCTCTCTGGGTTTGCGAACAGGCACATAATTGTCAGTGGCTGTGATATTGATATAACCTTGTACTGATAAGCCTTGTGTAATGAGTAACTGTGGAGTCTGTCATTAATGTTACTAAAAAGTAACACATGACATTAAAATCTTATTAAATTAACAAATCCTTTGCCATTTCTGTCTGTTTTTTAATCAGCTGGGTTGATAATTAGTCATGTACCATTCAAGATCATGGCTGAAACAATACTTCAAAACTTTTCACAAAAAAGACTGCAATGTACATGTAAAGGTATTTTTCACGATTCACAATGAATCAAGAATCAATTTAAGTGGGGCATGAAAAGGTGATTCATTTAAGGTGAATCAAGACTAACTTTAAACAGAAGAGGGCACAGGTGCTATGTTTTGTTTAATTTTTTACACAAAAACTGAATCCAACATCCTTGGCATAGTTTGTACCTACCTCAGAGATAAAAGGACATTTAATATATAAATACTTCAATGTAAAGGAGATCTCTAAAATGTCCAAAAGAAAACCAATGTGCTCAGTGTTGTTATTGCAGAGATGACTCAATTTTAACTTTAACAAAACTGCTTCATTAACACAAGTTTACTGCTTTCCACTGGAACAACTATCTATTCTCTAATTCTAGGTGTTTAAACTATATAAAAATAGGAATTCATCGTTGTTTGTTTTACCACAACCAAATTTTGCATTTATTTCACGATTTGCGGTTGGAACATATAGTGGGTACGGAAAGTATTCAGACCGCTTCCCTTTAAATTTGTTTCATTGCAGCCATTTGCTAAATTTAATTTTATTTCTCATTAATGTACACTCAGTACCCCATCTTGACATAACAAACCTAAATGTAGATTTATTAAATTAAAAAAACTGAAATATCACATGGTCATAAGTATTCAGACCCTTTGCTTAGTTTTGAGCAGAAGCACCCTTTTGAGCTTGTACAGCCATGAGTCTTCTTGGGAATGATGCAACAAGTTTTTCACACCTGGATTTGGGGAATCTCTGCCTTTCTTCTTTGCACTTCCATCAAGTCGGATGGTAAACATTATTGGACATCCATTTTCAGGACTCTCCAGAGATGCCAAATTGGATTTAGGTCAGGTGGAGAGATGCAGTGATGGTTGACTTTGTGGAACTTTCTCCCATCTCCCTACGGCATCTTTGGAGCTCAGCCACAGTGATCTTTGTGTTCTTCTTATCCTCTCTCAACAAGGCTCTTCTCCCACGATTGCTCATTTTGGCTGGATGGCCAGGTTTTGGTCATCCCAAACTTATTCGATTTAAGGATTATGGAGGCAACTGTGCTCTTAGGAACCTTGCGTGCTGCAGAAATTATTTTGTAATAATGGTAAGATCTGTGCCATGTCACAAGATTCTGAGCTCCTTGGGCAGTTCCCTTGACCTCATGATTCTCATTTGACATGCACTGTGAGCTGTGAGATCTTAAACAGACAGATGCGTGCCTTTCCTAGTCAAGTCCAATGAGTTCAGTTAAACCCAGCTTGACTCCAATGAAGGAGTAGAACCATCTTAAGAAGGATCAGAAAGAAATGGACAGCAAGTCAGTTTAATATCAGTGTCAGAGCAAAGGGTCTGAATACTTACGACCATGTGATATTTCAGTTTTTCTTTTTAAATACATTTGCAAAAAATTCTACATTTATTTTACAATGAGTGCTGAGTGTACATAAATAAGACATTTTTTATTTTAGCAAATGGCTGCAATGCAACAAAAAGTGAAAATTTTGAAGGGGTCTGAATACTTTCTGTACCCACTGTATCCCCCTAAAATTCTGGGATTTACTGTATTTTTGTAGACAAATAGTAAAATGGATCTATATAAGTTGTACTCTATTGTATGTTGTTTAAACAAGTATCATATCACATTGTATGAGGAGTGTATGGTTACATCCCTAATGCATGGTATAACAACACTTGGGCATCTCTTATGCCAGCTCACCAATGAGAGCTGCGTTCAAATGAGATGTGCTATCTTCTGGTCTGGCCTCGTGTCTACCATTTTCAGTTCAGAGTCAAATGTACATATTACAAATTATAACACACCAAATATTCATGCAATAATTTTACTCCTTACAGTCCACCCATCATCCAACTTATTTATTTATCATATCCCCCTTTTATCTTTTTAATCTTATGCAATTCTGTCATCCTATACCCTGACTCTCAATCGTTTTCTAGTTTAATCCTACTCTGTTTGTATCTCTCCCCACTGCTTTACCTCATCCCAAATATCTCCCATGTGTACTTATTCTTGTCATCTCCCTGTACCCATGTAATACTTTTCTGTAATCGCTTTCCAGCTTCTTTCTCTCATTCTCTTAAGAGTTGGGGGGCCTGCAGCAAGGGAGCATTATGCCAGAACAAACACCAGATTCCATCTCCAGGGCCAACACTTACGCACTCATTTCCTGTAAAACCTTGTTTTCTCCTTAAACTCCACTATTTCTGTTTTACTCCACTCCTCATCCCTTACTGTCTGGGTTTAACTGGCAATTAGCAACAATTCAGCACCCCAGACATTTATAATATTATATTACAATGATTAAGATTTAGTAAAACATAAAGGCAAGATTTAGAAAACTGAAACTTTTTGGCTGTATGGATCAGTGGTTTGACTGGGGCCACAAAGGTGAGGATTATAGCCAAAATAATTATTTCCCTGTGGTCAGGCATGGAGGTGGGTTGATTATGTGACATCATTAACTCACTGAGATGGTATTTTGAGAAAAAATGTTTTGTGGTAAAGTGTTGGTGATATTTGAACTTTCCAGGGAGACATGTACACCAGCCAGGTATAACATTATAACCACCTTCCTAACATTGTGTTGGTCCCCCATTTTGCTGCCCCATATGCAACAAACAATGTGTATCCTGACACCTTTCTATCCTAAACAAGCTTTAACTTTTTCAGCAATTTGATTTACAGAAGCTCATTCACTATCCATGTATCAATGAGCCTTGGCCAGTCATGCCATTGATGGTTTACAACTGTTCCTTCCTTGAACCACCTTTGAAAGAAGCTGACCACTGCATAACAGGAACACTCCACAACAGTGGCAGGTTTAGAGATGCTTTGACCCAGTCGACTAGCCATCACAATTTGGCCCAAGTCAAATGATTTCAAATCCTAAAACCCATATTCCTGTCTAACATCAGCTTTGAAGATAAAATGTGTACCTGATGTCTTATATCTCTAACCAACTAATAGGTGCCGTGATGAAGAGGTCAGTGGTCATAAAGAACTTGACTTCTTGTTGAAATTTTTTATTTAATTATGTACACATGACCAAAATGTGAAGCACTTGATTGATACGTAATGAAAAACATTACACTTCTAAACACAAACTGGAATTATTTCATGTAGAATTTCCAAGCAAATTGCATATTCCATGGAAGAATGTTCAGGTAGAGCCTTAGAAATAAGGTTTGTCATTAAGATGTGGATGACTTAATGACATGCTAATGATATGCTAGTGTGTATTGTTCTAGTGTAAGCGGATCAGGTGCCTCAGTGTTGTTTGGATTTCTATTAACTGTTCAAACCTACAGGTCTCTTTATTAAAAACACATACCCAGTAACAGTGGAGAAAATAAATATTTGATCCCTTGCTGATCTTGTAAGTTTGCCTACTGACAAAGATATGAACATCATTTTACGGTTAAATTTATTTTAACAGTGAGAGATAAAATATCAAAAAGAAAATACAGAAAATTACATTGTATAAAATATATACATTCAAATTGCAATTTGCAGAGAGAAACATTATGTTTTGGGGGTGTTTCCCCTGAAGCCCTGAGCAAGCCCCACTTTGGACGAACGTGTCTACTAAAATGTTGAAAATGTAAAATCAATTTATTTTATTTATTGTCGAAGCATATACAGTGGACCCCCACATATTAGCAGTTAAGGATTTAAGGTTTTTCCTTTGAACCTACATAAATCTCATTTTGGAAAGCCCTGTAAATTCTCCAAATTCACCAATATCCTTTGCAGAATGGTGTTTCGGGCGTTTTAATGCTCAATTATTCAGAACAATACTGATTTTCCAAACAATTTACTAATTTTCTAACATAAATAATAATGTCAATTTAGCTAATTATATCCAACTTATACCAGAAAAATGAAAGAATGAATGACAGTATCTACATATTGGTGTAACATGGGTACAGTGATACAAGCCGGTCTGTGGTAAGTGGTGTAATAATGTAAAACAGATCACTTAGCTAAAAAGAAAATTAACATTTTGAGTGCTGTTATCTAAAAAAGACTTGGTTTTATCTATACTAAAACTGCTTTATTAACATAAGCATCATAAAAAGAAGCTGCAACGGAAGCATACACAACACAAAAAAGTTCCATACACACTATTTAAGTTTCTATTATTGTGCAAAAAGATATATTGTACACTATACAGGTGTCACAAAAATACACAGAAGTTTTTCCAAATTTCAATTCCAAATTACATTTTGTTGTCATAAACCCTCAATTTTTTAAGTTAATTTCTTTTATTGAAAATATACATACTCACTTAAGTTCAGGTCATTTTCTTAAACCACTTATCCCGATTAAGGGTCGGGTAGGGGTGCCCAGAACCTTCTTGCAGTTGACACTGCTACCCAATAAGCCACCGTGCCACCCTTTTCACTTTAGTACATAAAAATACAATTAATTTTTCTTTCATTTAGGAGATTTAATAAGTCTAGTGCAGGGAGCAAATGTATTTTATACAAGAAGTTAAACATTGTCAAGTCATGTTATTATGACCACCAGCTAGTATTCAGACTAATTCATGCGTGCAGCATGTTAGCTGCTAGACAAGCGGGGAGTGACTCAATAAGAGCCTGGTATGATGTCACAGATATCTGGAGTCATGCTGACTGCAGTGAATCCCACAGCTAATGGAGGGTGAGTGAGGGAGTATCCATAGAGCATACAGGACCATCATGGCAGTATCACAGATGATCAATTTGGTTTAAATCTAGGAAATTAGGAGTTGTTAATCAGTATGGGGCATTTCTAGCCATGCGACATGTCACATTGTCTTCATGGAAGATACTGGGAAGACAATCAGCATGTATCGATGAACTGCAGAATGGATTCATACTCAAATGTGTTGAGTAGTGTTGCACCGATACCGATACAGTATCGGTATCGGCAAGAGATCGCCGATACCAGGCCGATACCATGAAGCTTATTGAGGCGCATGCGCACCACTAAATGACGCTTGAGTGAAGCCAACAGCATGTCCGCAGTGTGGGAGTTTTTCTCGGTTGAGACGGGCAGCAGCAAAAATGCCCGCTGCAAAATTTGTAACGCCAGTATTTCGAGGGGTGGCACGACCAGCAAAGACTTCAATACATCA
>JAYDZF010000018.1:9263054-9280058 GCA_034509105.1 Microcambeva barbata | reverse complement strand
GGTACTCGGTATCGGCAGATACCTGAAAAGCTGGTATCGGTATCGGAAAGGAAAAAGTGGTATCGGTGCATCCCTAGTGTTGAGAGTTCCCTCCTTTTATACCCATCGAGTCTTCTAACAAAACATGATTTCCTACATGAGCTGAACTGCAAGTAGAGCTTAAAAAGTCTGAAATCTTTCCGATACCTGAGCAGCCCCATAGCATGGTATGATCAATGTAAAGATGTGCAGGAATAAAAGAGAGTGAATAGATATGTTTCTGTCCCTGTTTTTGCATAAAGGAGGGTGGTTCTGTGTAATGTAAAGTAAGGGGCCCCATGTCTGATAGCCCCTAAAGTAATCTAAACTAAACACTGGCACACTTTAATAAAGACAGCTCTCTTTTTCAAGGTTATTTTTTGACCAGGCTGGAACTGACCTTTACATAACCTAAAGCAAAAAGCCAGGAGCATGTGATCTGGATATGTGCTGAAGGAAACTTGTGGCAAAGATAAAAACGGAGAACCGATTGTAGTTTGACATCTAGACTTTCAGGGGCGGACAATACGGACACTGTAGAAAAATGAGATGGAGACAAAGACATGTTGACTTAAGAAATACAGGGAGATAAAGTTAGGAAATGATGCAGTTTGATATGAAGGGAAAAAATAAAATGGAGACAAGGCGGCAGGATGGAGCAGTGTAAAAAAGTGTTAGAGGAGAAGGAGGGGCAGACATGGCCTCTGGTGTAAACAGTGTCATTAACAAGATTTGTCAGAATGGTATTTAAAGCTTTTGGGAAACAGCCGCAATATTTAGCATGGCAGGGGGGTTTCCACAACTATTCCACCGTGCCTGTAGTCTAGCTGTTGCTGCTATCTGAGCAGCCGGATGCTTTTTGATGATGGAAAATGCATTCATATTTTTAAATATTTTCTCCCAAATTAGAACAGCCAATCCACAACTGGGGATCAAGTCAAATCAATTCAAATTGATTTATATAGCACATAAAACAGACATCGTCTCAAAACAACTACACAGAACCAGAATCAAGGACCAACCGACCAAAAACCCTTTCTGAGAAAGCCAAACAAATTCTTACTCCCCCATTTCTAATGCTTCTTAGACATCAACTTTGATAATAAAATGTCCCAGGCACTAACAGATGCTGTGATAAAGAGATAATTGATTTTATTCACTTTACCAGTCATAATGTTATGCCTGGTCGATGTATAATTATCACCGAACTTTGTAGGGTTTAGAGCAGGGCTGCCCAAATAATTATTTGTGAGGGGCCAAAAATGTATCCCAAATTATGTTATTTTAATAGTGTATTAAGTTTTATACTGTTCAAGTTAAACAATACAGATTCTTCAAATTAACAGCAATTTTATTGATTTCAATAACAGATAGAAAATGATAGAAAATCTTCCTTTTTAGAAGCAGAAACGTGAACAAATTAAAAAATTATTTAAAAAACATGAACAGCAAAATATTTTGGAATCTTTGAAAGGTGAGATTTAGAAGGAATGTAAACTGTGGAATACAGAAAGTAAAGCAACTGTTTTTAATTTTTCGTTTATCTGTAAGTTGCTGCTCCAGAATGAACAGCCTCACCAGGCTTACCAGATTGCAACAGTGATTCCATCCTAGAACCAAGAATAGCAGGTCAAACTTTACATAGGGCTGGATGCGGTGCAAGGTTGACCAATTTAAATTCCAGCTACTTTAGAACCCAATAGCTTTTATTTATATTTTGAGGCTGCAAAATGATTGCAAATTGCATCAAAATGTGTTTCCACTGCCAATCTACAACAATTGGCAAAATAGGCAGAACATTGGCAGTCAAACACCAGTTGAAAGAAGTTTAATCAGGGTCCCAGCAGTGGCACGTTGACTGTTGTGGGGCTTGAACAAGCAACATTTTGACTACTAATCCAGAACATAAATCACAGAGCTACCACTGCCGTATGCCCCTATGGAGGTATTAAAAGGAGTAAGTGGGTAACTTTAGCCACTATGTATTTCACAGGTCCAATGTTCCTCATGAAGTATATTTTACTAGTTTAGCCATCTTTAGTTTATAGATATTCTTTTCAAGGACATAACTGTGTCATTTGATCTGCTACACTGATTGGCCAATGGCAATAAGTGGCAGAGAAACATGTCTTTCTGGGGAATGCTGACCTACAGCAGAGATTTAAAATTCTATGTACGTGTTTATACTGTGCATGCCTATCCTACACAAATAACTATAAAAACACACAGCGCCATGGCCAAAATGTGTCGTGTGGTAATACTTTTAAATAGAAGACTCTTGGAAGGATTTATTTTGGTACATAAATTGATTTATTACAGTTTGTTCACCCCTATTAGTCATGGTATTTTTTCACCCTGTAGGTCAAAAAGTATTAAATGAATTTTGTTGAAACGAATACTGTCGTTAGAAGTTCTGTTGTAATTTCTATCATTGGTAATATGTAGGAATGTAATGATACACTATATCCACAATGAGCAATGATCAATACTGGGTTCTGAGTTGGGTGCAAACTATCAGTCACTTGCCAAAGTGAAGGATTCACATTTTGAGTAAAAAATATATACTTATAGTGCCAGCATCTACGTGTCAACCACACAGTTGTAGATAGCGCCTGATTAACATGATTGATCACACAGGTTAACATGATTGACTGGAAATGTGGTCACTGTTGCTTTAATTTGCCTTTTTTTAAATAACTAAGCCTATGTGCATATTAAAAATGCTAATCTGGAACAATTGCATTATTCAGTAACTGTTTCAGCATTTTCTTTTTAGTAATCTGCACTGTTAAGATGAGTATGCAAACAAAGAACCTTTTAGAATCATATTCTAATAATAGTTCATGGAAACCCAATTCATTTTCTGGCAAATATCAGCCAGTTTTTTTTTTATAAATTTATTAGTCAATGCACAGATTGGGTTAAAATGCAGAGGACAATAAATTTTTTTTACCACAACCAAAATTTGTAGTTTTGTTACAAGTCATTTTTGGTTCAACTTAAGTTGTTAGAATACGACTTTTCCACCAGACAGAAATTATAGAGTCTAAATATCGGTCCTCCCTTACTGATGAACACTTGGAAGGTTGGAATTGGAATTAGAGGCTATTGTCCAGACTACATAAAGCTCACTGAAAAAAATCACATTATGCTCATGATTTGCTCTGAATGGTGTCAGTCACTTGCCCTGTAATATTAAATGTCCATATGGGAACAGAACCATAGACAGTAGATCGCGATTACCTGACTGATCACGATGACCTGACTTTGGACAGCTCTGGCAGCATTATGGTTTGGGAGAGTAACTGCTCCTCATTATAATGTGACTCGCCAGTGAAAAGGATCCTGTTAAATAGTCTACAAAAAGCCCGTTCACCACAGATATATTTTTCATCAGTACTTTCTTGTTTTACAAACTATAAAGAGTTGATGACAAAAGCATGTGGGTTTAGAACAGGGTTATGCCCTCACACAACATGAAGCATGATAATGGTTGTAACCCTGAGGGATGATAATGAAGTCAGGGCTGACATTTCAGACGATTAAGAACCATTTTAGTAATTTCCAGAAGATTCCCAAGAACAGTCAACTATCTGGCAGTTAAGGAACTTCCTAAGCTCAGACATGGTTTACTGAACTCTGGAGAAGATCATGTACCCCAAGTTCATCTTTGTTCCCACAAATAATCTATTCAATTGTCCTAGTCAATCATTCTCAAACCCCTCAAGTCTGATGTAGCCTGAATAAACGAAAAACACAAACCCACTCGGGAAAACAACCATTGAAAGAGTTGAGAATCGAGATAAAAATAAACAAAAAGTAAACAAACTCCAGCTATCAAAATATATCAACAGAGGATAAATCCCACGGTTATTTGTAGCATGTTTAGTTGCCTTCATGCTAGATTTTTAATGCTGTTAAAGTGTTTTCATACATTTTATTTAGCTAAAACAAAATCATGCTGGTGTGCAGTGATCAACTCTAAAAAATAGCTACAGTTAGTAATCAGAAGTATTAAAAATGCGGTGGTTTAAATGAATGATTTTGGACTGTGGAGGAACCTGAAGAAAACCCACACAGACACGAGGTGAACATGCAAGCTCCAAAATCTGTCCTGTCTGGGGATTGAGGCTTTTCTTACTGCAAGGAGACAGTGACACAGAGGTTACTTTTTAAAAATATTAGTTAAATATCTGATCAGATGACCACAAACATTTGAGCAGAGTCAACTAGAGTTAAATCCCAATATAGACATCAGTGTGTGAGAGAGACTGTGTTTGGCCTGTGATAAACTGGCAAGGTGTTTTGCTTTTAACGCAATGAATAATACCATAACCCACCATAAGCCTTAATATGACACAGATGTAGTGAAACAATAATTGAATTAACTTATGATGTGGCATATATGGGTCTTTTATTTAGTGTCTAATATATCCATCAGATTTTCATCCGTCATTGTGTATGTTCTTTATTAGTGATTTGCTAACTAAATTAATCACGACAGCCGATTGCCCATGTATAAAGTAAAATATCAGCTAAGCCATGAAAACAGCTATCTGCCGGCACATCTGCTGCTTCATACTACTTTAACTTTTCATCTTAAAACTATTTCCGTCACTCACATAAATATTCTGATTCAAAACATTGCAGTGATAACAGTTACTGGAAGTGGTATATATTTAGGATGGTCCAGAAAAACCCTAGCACTAGAGGAAAGGATTCTTTACCAATAATAGAAATGTCTCTTCCTCCCTCTTTTCTACATCAGTTACATTATCTAACCCTTAGTTCTTCCCCTCCCACTTTATGAAAATTTTACTCTCTCACTTTGGAGTGATGTTAACATAGTTACATTGCATTGCAATGTTGGTCAGTGTATGACCGCTCCAGTATTTGACCATATATTAACTTTGGTCACACCTCATGAGTGAAGATCAAGGTAGAACAGTACTAGAACTAGGTAGAAAAAAGACTGGCAATTGTTCGAAACTCTGCTCTGCCATCCAGCTTGCTAAGGATTAATGAGAATCAGGGTACAGCTCTCCATACACAAGGCTGATCCACATAAGTGAGATCCGTTGCTTCCTTAGCAGTGAAGGCCAGAATTCAGTTAGGCCCTTTTCTCACTATAAATAACAAATATAACAGATGGATGCAGAGCAATAAACAAGTTTTTTTTCAAATGTAAATAAATTCTCATATGTCTAATTTGTATAAATGTGGATAAGTGTAATTAATAATAATAAATCTGTTTTCAGTACACAAAAGGAGACGTAAGCAGGCATCCTTGCATTGGATACATTGGCCTGACACTAATTGTGTCAGCTCAGTAGGCAAAATCTGCAGTGACACAATCACAGTCCCATTAGTACATCTAAATAATCTGCCTTATAAGTCAATGACTCATTAGAATCTGCTCTAATTGGACAGCCATCTATGTAGGCAGAAGACTTCAAACAGACACAATATTGTCGTCTGTGGCAATTAAGCTCTCAATGAGGGGGGGGGGGATATAGAACTTTTAGAACCAGGTGAAACCCAAACTCATCATATTGTGGATTTATGAGCATGATGACTAGTGACTCTTCCCTAATGATTAATTATGGCTATAATACTAGGAAAACAGTTTCTCTGTATCTTTCATAAACACAAACCAAAAGGAAACACACAGACAATCCGGATTCTATTTTTGCTATCAGGAAACTCCATTGAAGAAAAAAACAAGAAAAGGTTACTCGTGATTTCATGCATAAACCGGACTGCCCCAAGCGGTCACGCAGCATGTGGTTAAAGAATCCTAATTGCTTGCTGAATTGTTTGCAGACACACATCAACTCGTCTGATTGGACGATCCGAGACAATTTTATTTAAACTATCTGCTGTAAACTTTATGCTGATCTAAACAAAAAGACCTCATTCATGAGTCATCAAAGCTGTAACCTATTCTAGAACAGCACCAAATGCAGATAAAACAAGCTTTAAAAAGATAGTGAATGCTATTGTGATATTACACATAGTTTTATAATTTTTGAGTGTGTTTGACCAATATGAGCATTGTTTCTTCATTCTGTGACCTAGAAGGAATTTTATAAGAGAATAAAACAACAAAACACATTTTTCTCAAACACATAAAAAACTAATCATTTTAATTAATTTCACTGAACAGTGATTAAAAGACTATTCTAAATCTAGTTTGAAAAAGTGAATCAGCTGTTTTTGGAAAATCAGTTTAAATAGTCCACAATTTGACCGAACCAGATGTGCATACTTGAGATGGTGGAGGACAAAACAGGAACTGATGCTACCAGTTCCAGCTACAGCTGTTTGTCATGAAGCTGGAATGAACACTTGATTTACTGCGGCTGTAGCTAATCAGGCAGTTTGCCCCTGGAACTACGTAGTAATACACTCCTCTAGAGGAACCCAGTTGTAATCTAGAGTAAAATGTGGAAATTTCCACTGCAGACTAGAAATGCAATACCTGGTTTGTGTTTAAATTCATTTAGCTATCAGCACCTTGTTTCAAATTTCATCTCTGTCACTGGCCAGCTGGGCGCCTTCTTTGAAATAACTGTCCTCCATGTCTGCTGAGTGGGAGAATGGTGGGGTCTTCAGCCGCTAAAACATCCATTAATCATTATTTTTCTTGACTCAACTACCTGTTGTTTACCTTGGACGATATCTCACGTTTTGCCTCTCTAGCTTATTGTTTTTATACTTAGTTCATTTAGGTTTCTACTGTCAGTGGCAAATTCTTAAGTTATTTAGTTCCTACTCATTTTAAAAAGGGTCTAATTTCTTGTTCAAGAAAGTGCCTGGGGTATAACTTGCCTGAAAACTGATTAGCTGGTTTTGTTAATAAAAGCTTAGGACAGCAAAAGTACATAACTGCTGTTGTCCAAAAGTATTTTTTTTTTACAAAAAAAGAGAGCAAGCTGGTTGTTCCAGGCTGCTAAATGATGCATGGCATTAGCAAATTGGCAAAGATCACCATGACTGAAAATTCATCTCAAACATCTGGCAATTATAATGACTAAGCATCAACAAAAGCATCAGCTAGGTTTATTGAAAGTGGCCTGAAAGACATTTAGCTTTGCTATTAATAGCTCTGTGGAGCCAACTCAGGATTTAAGGGTCTATTCTAGGTTGACTTTGATGTTGCCCATTGGCATTCAGATATGCCAGTCCTATTGTATTCTCTATGCTAGGTGGGGTGAAATGGGTTTCAATGCATCTCTTTGTTCAGCGTCACCACAGAGGTGTCGAAAGCTAAAGAGGTAGCATGACTTCGACAGGACGGATAAGGCAATGAATAGGTCTGTTTTTGGTGGCTTTCAGTATGGACAGCCGTAGCTCCATTCCAGTCCTGGAATTATGCCTATCACTGAACATGGACTGGGAATACAGTTACACAACCACAAACCTAGGTTACATTTAAAATCCATACACAATTACAAATATTATATAAACTGTATGTCAATATTAGTCCAAACTGTATAAGGAACCAAAAGTGCATCGGAAAAGTATTCACAGTGCTTCACCTTTTCCACATTTTGTTATGTTGCTGTCTAAAATGGATTACATTCATTTTCCCCTCCAAATTCTACACACAACAATTCATAATTCCATATTGTTTTGACAACTTGATTGGAACCCACCTGAGGTAAATCCAGTTGACTGACCATAATTTGGGAAGACACACACCTGTCTATATAAAGTCCCATAGTTGACAGTACATGTCAGTGCCCACACTAAGCCATGATTGTAGACCTCCTAGACAGGATTGTAGAGACAGAGTTCTGGGTACAAAACATTTTCTGAAGCATTGAATGTCCCAATGAGCACAGTGGCTTCCATCATTTACAAATAGAATAAGTTTGGAAACACCATGAGTCTTCCTAGAGCTGGCCATCCAGCCTTCCTGAGTGATCGGGGTAGAAGGGAGGTGACCAAGAACCCAAGAGTCACTCTGACAGAGCTTCAGCAGAAGGACAACCATTTCTGCTTCACTACACCAATCAGTCCTGTATGGTAGAGTAGCCAGATGGAAGACACTCCTCAGTAAAAGGAAAAGACAGCCCACTTGAAGTATGTCAAAAGGCACCTAAATGACTATCAGACCATGACAAAAAATTGTCTGGTCTGATGAAACAAAAATTAAGTGTCATGTGTCGTAGAAATCAAGAAATTGCTCATCACCTGGCTAGTACCATCCCTACAGTGAAGCCTGGTGGTGGCAGCATCCTGCGTTGGGTTGGTTTTTGGCAGCAGGAGCTGGGAGACTAGTCAGGGTCAAGGAGAAAATGATTGCAGCAATGAACAGATACATCATTGAAGAAAACCTTGGACTATGGCAAAGATTAACCTTCCAACAGGAAAACGACCCAAAGCACACAACCAATATAACAAACGAGTGGCTTCAGAACAAATCTGTGAATGTTCTTGAGCGGTCCAGCCAGAGCCCAGACTTCAACAGTGTTTCTGTATCCTTGGCTTGACAATGAACTCTTTAACAGTGCCTACAATTCATTTTCTAGAGCCCACATCCGGCAAGAGCAGTAAAAGTGCTTTGAGTGCATTGACACATAGTGGCTTCATAGAACCAGACTGAAAAACAACATACAGAACATATACTATATAAAATCATACAGACACTGGACTATATAACACCATTACAGGCCCCATTCTTCTGAGAATGCTTCAGAAAAGATTTTGTGCTTTTAAGGAATGTATTCCCATCAAAAAAGCACAAGTAACGTCTACACCAAACCTTTATGAACTATGCTTTGTACACAGAGGCTATGCAAGAACAGAATGGGCATTTCCACAAACTTGTTTCCATTGGAAATGGTGAGGGCAGGAGTACTGGTCGGTTGTGTCATTTTGAGAGCCATCTGATTTCCACCTTTTTGGACATCTCAAAAAAGCATTAAGAGGTATAAGACTTTCATGGTGATGTGAAAAAAACATCAGTGGCTTCATGCTCAACCAACAACATTTTTGCTGATGCCATTGACTGTAGAAAAGTGTTGTCATTTGTTGAAATATTGGGAAAAATAACAATAAAAAAGTGAACTTTGACAAAAAAGTGAGTAGTCTGTTCTTACCTTGCTTTCACATTTCTTGTGGGTGGCTGTTTTGCAGACTATAATAAATTCAGAGAGCACAGTGCATAGATTTAGCGACATGTAACAACAAAGATGTATCACTGTTCCAGATTGAACTTTGTCTCAGACGGTTTGTAATCAGTCTTGACTTCATATCTAATAAAATAAAGCAAACTTTAACCACTATATCCTATCACAGTGGTTTTATACTGGTCCAGGAAGGGATAACAAAATTTGGGTTAAGAGTTAAGATAAATTGATGACAAGTCAAATAACTGCATAGATATTTACTATGAAGTCTTTATTATGAGCCATAAGCATGGTAACAAGTAGTAAGTGAGCAAATTGAGTGTGCTGATGTGAAGCATAAGATCTAGGTGAACAATAAATGAATCTTTTTGAAGTTCAATTTAGGTATTTTGTAGAAAACAAAAAGGTCATTTGCTGATCTATTCTGATAGCAGCTATTTACACACTAAATATTGAAGTGTTGTATTATCTTTTTGAAGTAAATATTAGCAAATATCAGTAAAATGGCATTGTATGTATGATGTGCACAACATCTATTATTTTTGCTAGTCACACGCTTACTCAGTGCCATGGCTTGAATGGGCACACTGAAGGGAGCTTCAGGAGAAAATACTTACTTCGGCAGAAAGAGCCCAGGCCGTCTATGTTTTGTTTACACACCCCACACTGACGCTTCTTCTTGAAGGTCTTCTCCTTAAACTCATGGGGCTCACCTTTCCCTGCCTGCAGAGAAAAATCCCAAACAATTACATTCTGAGGAACCAGAAGCTGAACAGATTCATCAGATTTAGCGATAAGCCTTTAAGGTCAGTTTTTGGTCTTTGTGTTAAGCATCTCATATTTCTTATTCGAGAAGGATGACAAAACCATTGCATAATAGTTCATCTTCCAGTGACACGGCTTGTCTTAGGATGACAGATCCATTCTAGTGATCTTAGTAGCTTGGTATTTTTATTCACTGTTGTCTTTATTAGTGCCAATCATCTGCCATAGAGAGAGTGACATTGTTCCTTGCTTAAAATAGAGCAGAAGAAAAACACTGCGTGTGTGTCAGGTCTGCATGAACATTCAACATTATGTTTTGAAGCATGTGTGACATCTAGGCTGAGGTGTATAACGCAGCTTTGTGTAGAGATGTGTGTTTTTCCACTTGGCGGGGGAGGTACAGGGAGCTTGTTTCCACTCAAAGACTCCAGAAGTGGTGCTGTTTGAACAGCTGACAGGGGGTTCAGTGCATGGCCACTGAATGCCATACAGCACAGTTGCTATACAACACATCTCTTGATAAGATGGGCAAAATGGACACAATGTCTAAGGGTGCATTCACAAAAGAAGCAGCAAAACTGCTTGCTGTGGTTTCCTACAGACTGTGTTGCACTAGAAAAAAACTAGAAAAAAAAGATGATTAGAAATAAATGTGATGAAGTGAGAGAACGGGCGGCAGGGTGGCTTAGTGGGTAGCCTCTTAGTAATAAGGTCCTAAGTTCGATCACCGGGTTTGGTGATCTAGGTCCTTTCTGTGCGGCGTTTGCATGTTCTCCCTGTGTCCATGTTGTTTTTATTCCGTCTACTCCGGTTTCATCCCACAGTCCAAAGACATGCTACAGGTTGACTGTAGACACTAAATTGTCCTGTAGGTACCTGTGATCCAGGGTGTTACCTTGTACCCGTTGAAGAGCTCGGATAGGCTCCAGCACCCCTCAGTGAGAGAAAAAGGATAGAACTGCATCAGGAATAATAATATGTTACACTTATATAGCGCCTTTCACAAAAGCAAGGTCACTTATAAATATTACTCCAAGCTAGGAGGAGATGAGTAGAAATATAACGAAAAGAGATATGTTTTAGTAATATTTTTAATTTAGAAAGAGAAGTGGCTGAGCATAGGGAGTAAGGAAGAGAGTTCCATAGCAAAGGGACAGCAACACCAAAAGATCGACCTGCCATAGTTCACAGAACCTTGGAACCACTAGGAGACCAACATAAGCTGGGCTTAGATTACGGGTGGGACTGGAGAGTTTAACAAGGTCAGATAGGTACACAGAACCCAGCCCATGGAGCGCCTTGAAGGTAATGAGTATTATTTTGTACTGTATGTGCATGGTAATGGGCAGGCAGTGAAGCATTTCCAGGATTTAGGTGATGTGTTCAGACTTTCTTGTGTTTGTTAAGATCCGTGCAGCAGAGTGTTGAACTATTTGCAGGGGACACAGGGACTTGGAGGGAAGCTTATGGAGCAGCCAAGAAGTAACCAAGGCATGGACCAGCATCTCAGCTGCCGTATCTGACAGTAAGATGTTGCGTAGATAGAAAAATGCAGACCTGGAAAGGGATTTGATGTGTGGTTCAAAACACAAATGGGGGTCGAAGAGAACACCAAGATTATGAACAGTGAGAGAATGGTAATCTGATTTTGCCAATGTCATTAATGACCCAATGGTAGTTTCTTCGAAGTTCTCTGGCTTATTAGCACAATGTCTAACTATGGGTAGCACAGTGGTTAAGTGGTTAAGAACTCCTCAGAGCAAGAATTCACAGGTGAGGCAGTGGCAGTCCTTTTTGTGTGGAGTTTGCATGTTCTCCTCTTTGCAAAAACATGCCGGTGAGGTTAATTGGAGACACTGAATTGCCCTGTAGGCGAATGGGTGTGTATGTGTACGTATGTGTGTGGCAATAAATGAAAATAATGAATGGATGAAAATATAAACAAACTTCACACAAATGGCAGCTAAATGTTGAAAGTAGCAGGAAATACATGGGAAAACAGAGAAAGAACTGGTCACAATCCAGTATGCTTAATATTAGAAGCTACCATCAATGAAATAAACTTTGGTTAATCCACAGTAGTTCCCCTTCAAATAAGTTTTAAAATATTACTTTCAAATAATTAGTACAAATGTATTGCTTATGACTATCAGCAAAATGTTTCTTAATTTTCTTCCTGTCATTGTGGGGAATCACCACAAAACACACAAAACACAACAAGATAAAATTTAAAACGCAAACATCATGTTCAGAGTGTTCGAGAGTTCTGAGAGCATGATCTGATACTCAGATTTGATGGTAATGAGTGATATGTTTCACTAAGTACATCCCACAGATCCAAATTTAGAAGAGGAAGTTAATTTCCGCTTGTTGTTCTCTGTCTCTCTCTCTCTCTCTCTCTCTCTCTCTCTCTCTCTCTCTCTCTCTCTCCAATGCACATGACTGATTGCAAAGCCAGTAAATCACTCCAACATCTAATGTTATATAATAATGGGTTAGTAACACTCCATTATGCACTAACTGTGGAAAATATGATCTGTTCCGATTGCATGGTAAGTGTTATCCCATAGTGCCCCGGTTCCCACGGGACCTTGAAAACCATGTAAGTGATCTCGATAAAGCTGCAAAACAGAATTGTAGAAATGTAAAAACGATAAAAATGTTCAGTTCAGTTCATTGTTTTTAACCCCTGATCAGGGTCATGGAGGGGTGCTGGAGTCTATCCCAGCTCTTCAATGGGCACAAGCCACAAGTTAATACCCTATGTGGGGCGCTGGTCCATCACAGGTACCTACAGGACAATTCAATGTCTCCAATCAACCTGGTAGCATGTCTTTGGACTGTGGGAGGAAACCAGAGTACCCGGAGGAAACCCACACTGACTTGGAGAGAACATACAAACTCCACACAGAAAGGACCTAGATCGCCTCACCTGGGGTGACAGGTGATACCCACTAAGCCACCATGCTGCCCATGGTAAACAAACATAAAACAGACAGTAAAATCTGAGCCGTGAAAACATAATTATAATGAAATTATTATATTAAGTACATCCACAGGGCACACTGTAGTGTCAAACATGACAACACTGAACGTTCAGTAGAAATTAAATATAGTTAAAAACAATTGCATATGGTAACACTGACAATTCTAACAGAAGCCAAGTATGCCTTTGTAGTGGCTGCTACAGGTGTCAGGCTTGAAACACCCAAGTATTATTTGGTGTGATGGAAAAAAGTGACCAGGGGGCTATTGCTTATGAGGAGCTGGTCTCTGCCTATGAATCATGTTTGTATTAGCTTTATAACTGGCATACCTAAATTGTCTACTGTAACTGGGAAGGTTCAGGCTTGCAAACAAGGGGCCAGATGTAGCCCCAATACCTAAAAGCACTGAAAATCAACACAAAAAGGCTGTGACACTTGTTCTCAGAAGAAGTTACTAATTGCTCAGCATAATGATGAACTGCTTCAAGAGAAATGAAGGTTTCTCAGCAGAGAAGCTGGCAAATCGTATATACTTTGGCAAAGTTTCACAGCAGGAGGCTTGTAAAACACTTATTCAGTTTTTTAGTAATAATTTCAGATCAGTAAATTTTGTTACCATTTGTTACCAAAGTACATTTCTGAGGTCTTGGCATTCAAAATTAACATATAAGAAGCAAAGAAACCTTTGACACTAAACTAGATGTATCCTGTTTGATCAAGTACTTGGGGTCAAATTTGGGGATTGTAAGTTGCTTTGGCATCCACTAAATTCTGTTAAGAAAATGTCTGGATGGGTTCCCTCTGGGAATTCTAGTTTCCTTCAAACAATCCAAGTACAAAAAAATGCCCTTGACTGATTGACACTGAACTTGAACTGATGAATCACGTGTAACCAGTATCTAACTGGAACCAAAGTGTAAAACAAGATAATTAAACATAAACGATAAATGTAGGTCCATTAACAATGTATAAACAAAAGGACAAAGAAACAACCTTATATGTTACCAATCTTAAATCTAAGGCACAAATTCTTACCTCTTCCGGCCAGAAAGCACATAGATCCAGCAGAAAAATCAATGATATGCTAACACGTCACAAAATGTTAGCTACCTAATCCCTTTGCCTACGTTTCAAACTGTTATCAATGACATAATGCTGTTTAGAGTGTTTGTCTGGCTATCATTGTGTTGACAGTGTGCATCATGGCCATGGACTGGTGCCTGGGTTTGGACTATAGACAATGAGAGCTTGTTCACTTAATTTTGGTTCCACGGAGCACAGGCCAGAGGCTCTCCAGTCAAAAAGATGGCCTTTAAGAGCAAGGACCCTCCCCTTCGTGCTCCACTTCAAGTCCAAATGAAAGAACAGAGACGGGATTGAGGGGAAAGTTGGACAATCTGGACGAATACACAGAGATAGTCAGAGATCAATTTGCAACATTTCTTGGACATTCCTTTGGGACATTTCTCTATAGCTTCTCTGTCTGACTGTGCTGTCTATGTTCTTTAACATCAGCACATGACACATGTTGTTAGCCTAAAAAACTGACTCTTTGAAGCGTTGTTCTTGTCCTGACTAAACAGTGATCAACACTATTTAAATTTAACAGCCTGAAATGTTGGTCTGAAAAATCGGCAGGGTTTTTCTCTTGCACACACATGCTGAGAGCCAGAACTCAAAATTTGGCATTGCCACTAGGATGCACAAAACAGTGCACTGTAGTGCCGGTCACAAGCCCAAATAAATTGGAGATTAAAATGGTAAAAACTATAGCAAATTAATCATCCAGACCATCATCCACTGTTGCTACCCTAAACGGCAGCACCCAAAAGAAATTCACAAATGTTTGCTCTTATTTTAAAGTGGTTAATACTGTCAAGTTTACCAGAAAATGTGAAGATGTAACACTTCCTTTGTACTCAGTAATAAGACCATTCTGTTTAACTTTACAGCCCATGGTCCTACATCTACTTCTCGTGACTTGTTCACCATTACAGGCCCCCCTGGCAAACTTAATACTCCAGGTCAGAGCAGATCATTTTTACACTGGATTCCCTTCCTGATGCAAACCTGGTTACATTCATGACACAATCACTATCAGAACTATCAGTTCAAGTCTTTTAATATCAAACACCAACATGGACAATTTGTGTCTCCAATGCACCTCATTTGCATGTCTTTGGACTGTGGGAAGGAACCAGAGCTCCGGGAGGAAACCCACAACGGCACAAGGAGAAAATGCAAACTCCATGCATAAAGGACCCAGCCTACTCCATCAGGTAATCAAACCCTGGACCTTCTTGATGTAAGGCAGCAGTGCTACCCACCGAGCTACCATGTTGCCCTCAGTCTTATAATAATCATAAAAATATATGTAAAGTGGCATGTTAAGACACATTAAGCTGTTTTGAAAAACAACTAACAAATTAAGTGTGTCTTGTTGTGTATTTCATGGCGAAAGCCCATCAGCACATATGCCAATTAAAATCAGGATGTCCAGTCTGCATGAACTTTGACTTTTATAATAATAAACCAACAGTCAATGGAAAGCAGGTAACCTAATGGTTAGGATACTGGACCACTAATTACAAAGTCGCTGTTTTTAGCTTTTTCAGGCACCAATCAATGACTAGGATCTCACTTTGCAAATAAAAAATAAAATAATGAAATCAAAAGTACCTGATACTGTTACAATAAATATATAACATAATATTATAAAAATAAACATTACATAATGCATCTAGGAACATAGGGGTCTGTACTGCTGATCTGTAGGAATATCCATGACTAAAGCTAGTCATGCTCGAGTTCTTGTTTGTGGTCCTTGTGTATGTGCCACACCCCCACACAACCTTTACTTTGCCAAAATGTAACTCAGCGGGGAATATCTTCACGGGTGTGTATATGTACCCCAAGCTCCAGCCTCAATCAGAGTGTCCCAACTGGGTGGGACAAACAGAAGAAGGAACTCACTATGCATTTGTATGTTTTGGAGCACTGGGTGGAACATGCCCATGTGCAGGGTGGGACAAACTGTATGGGAACAGAGACTGCCTGTTCCAGAGATGAGGTAAGCGTTGCACTGTTGAATTTCCTGCCCTCTTGTCCCGTCAACCTTACCAAAGAATTGCATGTCTTTATACACAAGGTCCTTACAGGATATTAAAAAAGAGGGATTACAGTTTGTAGGGTTGTTATATTAACTTTGGTATCAACATTAATATGATAATAAACTTAACTAATACGCTTATAATTATAAAAGCATCAAGGGTAAGGTCAGTGCCAAGGATTTTGATTTTTTAAAAGTTATGTAAAATATTTCACTTGATACTTTCTTAACCACCTACCCAATCAGGATTACAGGGAAGTTCTGGAGCATATCCCAGGCCCTCAATGGATGCAAGGCACACAGAAATAGCCTGGACAAGGTGCCAAAACCATGAGCTTTGAACCATGAACCAAATTAAAAGAAATACTGATTTTATTCGTGTACAGTGACTGTGGTTCGCTGAAAGTGTTTCAACATAGTTTTGTAACTCTTTCTAGGTAGATTACAATGACCTTGTTTTAAAAACTGCGTTTTTGCAACATACAGTGTATCACAAAAGTGAGTACACCCCTCACATTTCTGCAGATATTTAAGTATATCTTGTGGGTTGTGGGTCAACACTGACAAAATGACACTTTGACACAATGAACAGTAGTCTGTGTGCAGCTTATATAGCCATGTTGGATATTGTTGGATATTGTGAAAAAAATAATGTATGATCCACAATATTTAGGTATTCAGGGCCTTGTCCTCATGGGCCACTAAGGACTGACTCTAATCTTGAAGCCTTAACACACAACGTATTATGCTAAATTTGAGGTTATACTTTAACTTAATAAAAACATCCAAAATCTGTGTTTAGTTAACAATTTACAGGTACTCTATGTGCCAAAACACATGCATTTCAGGGGTGTACTGCATAGTGTGTACACCCCTGAAATGTGTGGAAACTTTCTGAAGATCCCGCGTAGTTCCTCCAAAACACCCCAAAGTGGCTCAATAATATTTAGATCTGGTGACTGT
The DNA here is from genome assembly GCA_034509105.1 of Microcambeva barbata. Lineage (NCBI taxonomy): Eukaryota > Metazoa > Chordata > Actinopteri > Siluriformes > Trichomycteridae > Microcambeva > Microcambeva barbata. Next base: position 9,263,079 of record JAYDZF010000018.1, on the reverse strand, counting down.
GCAGGCCATGGGAGATGTTCAACTT
>JAYDZF010000018.1:9232271-9243452 GCA_034509105.1 Microcambeva barbata | reverse complement strand
TAAAGATTGGTATATAATTTTGCACAATCCTGGTTTCTGCACTATTTTGCACGTCACTTTACACTTTGGACACTTTGTACTCCACTTTATATGTTCCCATTGTTTCTATTTGGATAGTAAATTGTATAGTTAAATTAGGTTTTGTAGTTTTTTTATATTTTAAACTCTATTTTAATATAAATGTATATTTTGTTTGTATAATGTGGCTGATCAGTCATAAAAAGCATTTCACAGCTGGTTGAACCATGTATGACTATGCATGTGACAAATAAAACTTGAAACTTGAATAAGGATTGAAAAGAAAAGAAACAGGATGAAAAAGCAGTTCTGGCACAAGCTGTGCGTCAAAAGTGTATGACACATGAGACTGTAAGGAAGGAAATGGAATATATGCCCAATCCTTGTGCCAACAATAAATCATTACACTCTCAACATTACAAAGCAACATGGATATGAAGTTACAGTATTAATAAGAGGATACTGAATAGAGAAATCAGCAACACCTCTCTTGGTATGAATGTATCTTTACACCCACATACTTCCTTTCCCGTTTCTCCTCTATTTCTATTCAAATGTAAAGAAGAAAACAGTGGAGTGATTTTGCTATGAGGGCTGTATTTAACTGTAAAAAAGCAGTTTGTGAGATAACAGAGCAAAATGGGTAAAAAAGTACTTGTACACATTAATGAAGACAAATCATGAACAATGAATAGTAAATAAAACATGCTCATTTAAAATTTCACAATTGAGATTCTAGCCTTGGTCCTACTACCCTAATACTATTTTCAGAAAAGTTACTGCTCTCAACTGACCCAAGAAGTAAGTAAATGACTAAACACTGATCAGGATTAAGTGGTTATATTGTCACAATTAATTTATGCCTTACCCAGCCGGACTCATTTTATTTGTGTTCATTTATTAAGCTACGACATTTAAGACCATTTCTATTTACTACGGTTACATAAAAACAAACCCTTTGGTTGTCCCATGCATTTATCAATGCAAATATTCAATGCAAACCACTAAATTCAAATTATTAATCATGGAAGTATTTGTAGCAGAACAAAAATGTACACAATGTATGCCACTTTTAAATTGATCTTCACATTATATACTATTTGCTTTTAATAATGATTCCTAATTTTACTTTCAGTAAATGTAGTAATTCTAAAATATGCAGGTGCCACCAATAAGCCAGCAGAGGTCGTAAATGCATCATCTGTGAGAGACAGAACCCGTATCCGGCTTAGTCCCACACCATATGAACAACAGCGAAGTTGCTGTTCATTTGTCACTCCTCCCAGTCAGCAGTAAAAGGTCCAAATGACTTTAGAGGTCTAACAAAATCACATTCTGTTTGATGCAAACCTTCAAACCTTTAGTCTTGCCGGACATGGTCTGGGAAGGCTCTTCTCTGTACTTGTATGAGAATGAGAGAGAATGAGAATGCCTTTTATTGTCATTATACACGTGTACAATGAGATGGAAAGCAACTCCTTTTCAGTGCAAACATATAACATAAAATAGAATAGAAAATAGAATAGAAAATAAGGTGCCAGGTTCTGAGGAGCTATTTACACTTTTCTATACATATATACATATATCTGTTTTATACAATGTTTGTTTTTGCACGTAATTAAATATTGCACAGTATTGTTAAAGTCAGTACCCTTGTGCGTTTAAGGTGGTTATGGCTTGTTATGGCTTATGTACTTGTACCCAAGGATCACTTTTGTCAAAAGATGATTAAAAATCAATTTTCTTTACTAAGCACTTAGAGCTAACATGTACTTACTAATGGTTTTATATTTTCTTATTTTAAATAAGCATTTGATTTTGAGAATATTTATATTTAAAACTGATGTCTATTTAAACTAGGGTAATTTTTACTGTGGAAGCACTTCTGTAAATGTATGTAAATGTAAATTAATAAAAATTAATTTTGTTTGAAAAAGCATAACTTTGCTTTAAAAGAACACTTACCAATAAATAGTTTTCTAAAGATAGAATTTGTACAATGTTTTTAGAACATTAAATAAGATTTCACAAGCTGGACTGGAATACTGTTCATTAGTATATATTTTAAGTTTAAAATATGGTAATATAATCTGGCTTTGACAGGTTGAAGTGAACAGGTGATGGAATGCATAAAACCTGGAATAAAATGAAGAAAACTGGTGTTTGGGTGAGTGGGAACATTTGGGCAGAGGAAATGAAGCTGGGGGAGGGGAGTACAGGACTGATTGGGTATGCAGAAGCCAAGGGTTGATCAACTACAGCTGTGGAGAAGAGATGAACTAAGAAGGGCAAGAGACGGGGGGAAAGAATCGGTGGGATAAAACATACACATGCTTATATTCATGAAGAAAGAGAGAAAGAATGAGTGTGTGTACTATTCTCCTTGCACAATGTTGAATCACATCCCTCTAACCTGTAACATCCAAATCCAATTCCACTGCTGTAAAAGGATGTAAGCGTGTTTTGGTGAGCAGCAAACGTAAACATACCAGATCATAGAGGTTTGTTTTTGTGACCTCAGTAAACTGGCATTTTCGCTGGAATAGCCCAGGGAAATTCGTAAAAACACACAAGTGGCTTTCCTGTTCTTTCTCTGGTTTACATTCCATTCCATCGTAACCCCCCACCCCCTTTTAACTCACACCCAGATTTTTGCAATGACACAAATACTGAAACATCTGCACATCTCTTTTTTTGTCAGAGATATAAAATAACAATGATTGTACATATCATGTTTGATCATTACACTTTACACAGTTTCTCACTACAGTAAATTTGGAAATAAAGCAGCTGGATGTCTCACATCTTTAATCAATGCAATCCACTAAAGCAAATGTATTTCATGTATTCACAGCAGTGCAATGCAGACAATTTACCCACTACCTTTTATTTTACACTTTGTATTTTACATTTTATGTCATGTTTGGAAGATTTGGAAAACATGTTTGGTTGTACTGGACAAATCATTTATATACTTCAATATGAGCAATGTTCAAAAAGATTATGCAGTTTCATATTCTTTGGAATCTGTGAGGGAGAGAGCTTATACACATCTAAAGAAAGATATTTAGCAGCATCTGAATTTTACATTTATGAATGCTCAAAAAGCTGTAAAGTGAAGAAGATTTTCAAATGAGGATGATGTGAAAGCAGCAGTGGATCCGTTTTTTTGTTGATAGTATTACAAGGTTACAACCCTGGTAAGATGCAATGCAAAAAAAAACAACTGCAAGAAAGTGATGTTTGTTTTTGAATTTTTTTAAGTACAAAAAAATCAGTGTTAAGTGTTATCAGTGTTAAATGTTGAGTAAAAGAAACAGGACCATGTGTGAAGGTCTCAGTGTCAATCTCAGTAGGCAGTGAAGAGTAGGCACTCTCACATTGACTGGCTTATACCATTTCTACCTGAAAACGCCACGTCAGGCACAGTGAATATGATAACAATTGAAAGATGTGTGAATGCACCCATGATAAGTACAGAACTAATAATCTGAAAATCATTGGTTCAGACCTAGCCACTGCTAGGTTTGTGCTGCTGGGCCCTTGAGAAAGGCCATTAACCCTTATTGCTCAGACTGTAACAGTACTGTAAGTCACAAACAGTCAAAACAATTGTAATTACAATCCCAATTCCAAAAACGTTTGGAAAATAAGAAACAAAAAAAATGCAGCAACTGAAAACAGCAAAAATACAAAACTCACTGTCTGACTAAAAATTGGGGTTTTACTGATGCCAGAATAAAGCTACTTGACTTGCCATTGTTATTATTTTTTACAGAAATCGCATGATAGGTTTTCACTGCTTTAAATGATAATTTGACTAGATAAGAATATGTGTTTGTAATTTGGGGGAAACATTGGGAAATGTTTTTTTTTTTTTTTTTTTTTCAGGATTAGCTTTAGTCTTAGCATGGTTTAAACAATTTCCATGACGATGTAAGTTTCTGACTTTGGTGTGCATTGGTATCATTGACTCTCACCAATGCACTTTTTCCAAATTGTAGTGGACTCCTTTGGAGAGCAAGTTATAGCAACAAATGAACTATTCCTACAAACCAAGCATAATTGTCCATGGCTTTGTGATGTCACATTATTACATGCCATCATTTATTTTTATTTTAAAGCCAGAATGTGGAAGTATAACCTTTGGCACCCCCAGACATACCCAGAGGAAACCCACACCAACAAACAAAAAAACATATCAAACTCCTTACAAGCTCCTCATTGGAAAACTGCAAAATGGTTTGTACTGTATGTGAAAATCTTGGCCCCTTTTCTGAGTTTGAATCTTGAAGCTGGACATCGAAAACGTCTCAAACCATGTTTTTAAATACCATACTCAATTGTATGTTAAAAACTAGTCAACATACGGATTACAAAAGATCAGGTGTGTTTGAACGCTTTTGTATTGTGCTGTAATTTTGTGTTCCTGTACTTTATATATGTACATAATCAGACATTTTCCTTGTGGTGCTGTACATGCCTGTGGATTGTGGTCGCAATAAACAAGCACTTGTTAAGAGTTTGTCATTCCAAGTGCATTCCAAGAATAAATACTAAACCACCCAAACAAAATCCACAATGACCATTGTTGCCCTAACAAGATTCCAAGTAAGCGTGGACATCCACACTGATACGAGTCAACTTTATTTTTAATACAAACATATATAATTATTGCACAATTGATGTGCTCACTGGTATTTAACCGACTCATAAAACATTTATTATGATCCTATTAAAGTCAACATTTACAATAACCTTATTATAGGAATGTCTGGTTTATTAGGGTCTCATAACACAGAACAGTTGTTATGAGGTATATTACTTGTGACGATCACATGCTGCTTTTATTGTTTTACCTCAAACATCCACTGTGCTTTCTAAATGAAAATACCACCTTCTTAACAAAGTATAAGAAACGAAATATTATTGCAATGGAAAGGATTCAGAATAAGCCACATGTCTGTCTCTTCAATTCCAGACAACACAATTGTCAAAATAATTTTTGGATTCTACTCCTAACACACTTGAACTTGAATTAAGATCAAACATTGTACATTAATAGAATATTAGCTATGAATCTGTACACTTGACCAGGGTTTTGCGTTGGGACCCTTGTGTGGGTTGAGAGCCGAAACAATTTGTCTTAAAAATAATATGTTTTGACAGGAACATAAAAATAAAATCACCTTGTTTATGTATGCCCCAATGTGGAGGCTTTTCATTACATCTGCATCATAAATTGAATACTTGAACATTACAAATTAAATTTTAATTTGTAATGGCAGTGCACATTGCTCAGCTGGTAAGCCTGTAAGGAGTATGCACACAACTCCATATATGCTATGTTCGCCATCCTAATCACCGACATCACATCACCACAGTTATAACAAAATTTAATTCATTTCTTTTTTTACATTTTATTGATGCATTTCTCCCATTTTCTTCTTTTGAATCCCTTATATCAGTTGAGGTGGCTTTATCCCACACCTCTCTGACCCGCAGCCCTTACTCTGACAGGTTCCTCTTTATTGACTAATGAGGGTAGTTTCACAGCTTTTGAAGACCCCACTCATATAGTCCGATTTGTCTGCCCTAGCAGAACCATGTCTGCTACAGGCACTTCCAATTACGCCCACTAGCTGACATCCAACCTATCGTTGTTGGAATACCACCTGGGCGCCTAGACAAAAAACCTAGATTCTTTTTGTTATTCAGGGTACTACTCTAAATTTATCTCATGCTGATTCTCTGCTGTATGCAATTTTTCTTCCACTTTGAAAACAGAATTATGGGAAACAGTGTTTAATTATGGGAGCGATTGACACACCTCATCCGGGTATTTTTTTCGTACTGTTTATTGAATACTACACAGTTGGAGACGCTACCCACGCTTTTGTAATGCTTTTATGTAGAGTACTGTTCAGTTTAAAAGTATGCGATTTCAAATGCAGCCCTTGTCTTGAGACCAGATTGCCACTTAAAACTTCTTAAAACTCAGTATATTTGTGTTGCCTGGGTGACGATCATGCACAAAATGTGAATCGCCTGAAAAAAAAAAAAAGACAACACATGATGGTCCAAATCCAATGTTTAGAGGTTTAGGGTCTCTCCTTTTTCCTTTCCCATACATCACCAGGTCAGCTTAAATGTGTCATCATACAGAGGGCTTGACATTCCCACACTGCACTGCATGTAAGCAAACCTTGAGGGAAAAGAAAATCACACATACAGTACACCCCCTTTCTCACACAATCTGTTTGATTTTGGTCATGTCTTAGTAAAATTATATAGAACTATCAAGTGCAAAAGTACAGAAGATCTTATGCACACCATTTCAAAATGCCCAGAGGCTGTAACACAATTAAGCAAGTGGCACTTTTTTGAAGACCAAGGAAACAAAATTGTAGTGAAGGAAACGGTGGGGTTATACAAATATTAAAATCTCTAATGATCACCCGGAGCACCATCAAATCCATTATCATTAAATGGAAAGAATACAATACCAAACAACCCTGCCAAAACTCTTAGGAGGGCATTAATCATAGAGTCAGCATGGAGACCAAAGTTAACCCTGGAGGAGCTGCAGTGTTACCAAGCAGAGACTGGACTCCATATTACCACAAAACTGTGTTTACTTACAGACAAAAATTGGAAGACTAATTTTAAGTTTGCAAAAAGGCATTTGGAAGGTGACTTGGTCAGATGAGACCAAATTTGACCTTTTCGGCCACCAAGGAAAATGCTATGTTTAGTGCAAAACCAACACATTTCATCACCTAAAACATCATCCCCACAGTGAAACATGGTCCACCATCACCATGTTTCACTGTGCGGATGATGTTTTAGGTGATGAAATGTGTTGGTTTTGCACTAAACATAGCATTTTCCGAACATGCTGTGGGGGTCTTTTTCAGCAGCAGGGACTGAAAAACTGGTCTGAGTTGAGGGGAAGATGGATGGTGATAAATACAGGGATATTCAAACCTGTTTCGGCCTGTCAGTGATTTGAGACAATATCAGCGTACAAACAACTTTGACATTTAGATTTCTATAGTTGATGTGCTTGGCATCATTAAACCCCTCATCACTTCATTCATGAACACAGAGTTCAATGAAGATGATATTTAATATAAATTAAAAATTCAAGAAATATAGACATAGACATCCGAACATACCTTAGAACTAAAGCTCAATTTAATATTGTAATACTTGAAATAGGCTGCACAAAGTATTTTCAATGACACATGAACAATTAGCACCCAAGTAAAATAAAAATGCACAAACAAATTACAGAAAAAACAGTTTTTGTCTCATTTGGCATACTTTTAGACGAAAATATGGTCAGTCTACTGAAAGCTTTGCTAAGCACTAAAACGGTTCTCTTAACAAAGAGTCTATATAACTGTGAAGAATTTGACAATTGACTAATCTAAGGCTAGCTACCATGCTTTCAATGTATTCAGATTGAATTTAGAATGCTCTTTTCATCATTGTGGAGTGGAAGTTGCATTTTAACTCAATCCATGCAATGAAACACAAATATACACACTAGTGAACACAGGGGTCATTGAGCACCCCTTCCAGGAGCTATGGGCAGCCTAAGCCATGACACCCAGGGAGCAGTTAGGGATTTGATACCTTGCTCAAGGGCACTTCAGTCGTGACCTGTCAGCTCTGGGATTTGAACCAGCAACCTTCAGATCACAAGCACAGTTCCCGACCACAAGGCCACAGCTGCCCCCAAATATATCAGTAACAAATTGGTATTATTTCATTTAAATACAAAAAAAGGTCATAAAAGTTTTGTTTTTAGGAAACTAAATTATTAGATTAAAGTCGAACTGAAGTTGAGGGTAAAGTAAAAAAAATATGGCCAAAGAGTGTTGAGCCGCTTCCATCTATATAACATGATGACTAACCCCATAATTGAAACATTTATATAGTGATGCCATGCTGATGTAGTTTAGCATACAAGGTAATTTGCCATACTGCTCAGTTGAAGAGCTGCAGGAGATCCAGAATTGTGAATCTGATGTGAAAGTATAATTATAAATTACAAACACCCTTTATTGTGACATGGGCTATAATTGGACATGGGTGACATGGGATATAATTGTTATTGGTTTTTACTTTATTCTTAAAATCAAAACTTACCCTTAGGCACTGTGTCATCATATACCAACATACAGGGGTTGGAAAGTGACACTAAAACAACTGGTTTTAGACCACAATAATTTATTAGTATGGGGTAGGGCTTCCTTGGTCCTCCAGAATGGTTCGGTAGTCCTTGGCAGTGACACGCCCATCTGGCACAAGTATTGGGCCAAGGGAATGCCATGATATTGCAGCCCAAACCATCACTAATCCACCCCCATGCTTCACTCTGGGCATGCAACAGTCTGGGAGGTACGCTTCTTTGGAGCTTCTCTACACCATAACTCTCCCGGATGTGGGGAAAACAGTAAAGGTGGACTAGTCAGAGAACAATACATGTTTCACATTGTCCACAGCCCAAGATTTGCGCTTCTTGCACCATTGAAACCGACATTTGGCATTGGCACGAGTGACCAAAGGTATGGCTATAGCAGCCTGGCCGTGTAAATTGACTAGTGGAGCTCCTGATGGACATTTCTGGTGGAAACAGGAGAGTTGAGGTGCACATTGAATTCTGCCGTGATTTGGGCAGTCATGGTTTTATGTTTTTTGGATAAAATCCGGGTTAGCACCCAAACGTCCCTTTCAGATAGCTTCCTCTTGCGTCCACAGTTAATCCTGTTGGATGTGGTTCGTCCTTCTTGGTGGTATGCTGACATTACCCTGGATACCATGGCTCTTGATACATCACAAAGACTTGCTGTCTTGGTCACAGATACGCCAGCAAGATGTGCACCAACAATTTGTCCTCTTTTGAACTCTGGTATGTCACCCATAATGTTGTGAGCATTGCAATATTTAGAGCAAAACTGTGCTCTTACTAATTGAACCTTCACCCTATGCTCTTACTGGTGCAATGTGCAATTAATGAAGATTGGCCACCAGGCTGGTCCAATTTAGCCATGAGACCTCCCACACTAAAATGACACGTTTCAGCTTCATTGCCCAACCCCTGTAGAATAAATGTGCCAAAACAGAGCAAAGACGGAGCCTGATAATTTTGTTAGTTTTAACTGGGTAATGTTAGTCAGGTACCACTAGCCACAGGAAATAAATTCAACCCGAGGTTCATACAACATTGCAAAAATGGTAGTTGGTTGGCTTGTTGGTGCGTTGTGTTCTGATTTAACAACCAAAAATAGCAACACTGCAGATTTGAGGATCAGGTTTGTTCTGACTTCACTAATTGCTGTGAGATTATATTAAAGCACATACAGCCAAGCACACGAGCTAATCAACTAAATCTTAATTTTACAAGCAAAAAACTAGCTTTTGTTACTTTAATACTGACAGTCACATTAATGTACACAATGTTTGTATTCTTCAAACACTGATTTAATAGTGATAATAACAAATATATCAACAGTGTTGATAGCATGAACTAACAAGCTATTTTAATGTACAACTCATTATTTTATACAAATGCAAGTGATCTGGCATTTCACTAAGTGCAGTGCTTATGTACCATCTTCCAATATAATGGCCTGTTTCTTGGTGTCTGTCCGTGTTCTAAAACTGCTCACTCTTTCCTTTATCTGGATCCAGGACTTGCCTTTCCCGGTGACCAGCTGTAGACACTGATTGTCCAGTTTTCCAGGTATGAGAACTAACCACTTCAACCAAAATTTTGGATGCTCAGCATATGAATAGACCCCGAAACATCAACTGTGGTTTTGGTTTTAAATCCATACTGCTTTATAAGGTCCACAATGTGGTGAATAATACAACCAAGTAAAATTATTTGAACCTTTCGTGAAAGATGAGGAACACATAATAATTCTGTTTCTATTGAGAGATGTCAAGGTGTCTAAGGTACTTAGATCAAAAGTGTGAAGCATTGTGCTGACTTGTTTGCAGAATTTCAATAAAGATAGAAAACATTGTGTGAGTAATACTTGAAAAAATGGAAAAGAAAACTGAAATACAAGGGACCATTTATAGGGTGGAAGAATGTTAACCAAAATGTGGAGCGTAGTAAAGCTATTAAAGTAAAACTCCTGTACTGCAAAATTCCCAGAACGTTCAGCGAAGCTACTTTCATCATTATTTAAGAAAGGTTTTAAGAAAAAAGCAAAGAACCACAAAACTAGTCACCGACCTTGGTGAGTCTCATGCTGCCACTTCTCTGTGAACTTTCCCTCTTTAAATTCGCTCTGAGCACCTCTGCCTCCGGCTCGTCCTCGCAGCAATCCGTACACAGGGTGCAACCCATATAACAGTTATGCTGTATTCTTCTTACTCTCACTATTACTTTCTAATAGAAAAAAAGAATTATATATAAAAAACGATACTGTGGATACTAGTGTTCCAACTCTGTCTCTCACTTGTGTACTCCTGACTCCAGAGGAGCGACTGTTTTTGTCAGCTCACTTGAGGCCCTTCCCCTTCTATTGGCTCTCTTTCTGACAAGCACATACAGAGACACATGCCAGCACATACTTACCCCTCTGTCCAGCCTGAAAACACACGGCTATTCAACTGCACTGATTACAGCAGCGTTCTCACAAACCAAACTTCTATCCACATCTAAAAACACACGCACCACTCATGCACATACAAAGTCAGAATTGAATCCTGAAAATTACTCATGCACTACTCCACCCCCACCCCAACTCACATCATTTATTTTGTTAATACATATAGCTGCAGTATAATGGATGTTTAAAAAGATTTTGCACTTTTGTATTTTGGTTGGAAAAGGTGAGCGTGGCCGTGTCTGTGAGAGTTTGTAGTCTGGATTTAGTTCCATCTGATTTCAACCATTTTGGACCACACAAAGAAGCTTTACTGCAAAAACTTTCAATGATGAATATCAATGATGACTTAATTTGTCAGCGAGAAGGTCCTGGGTTCGTTCCTTGGGTGGGGCGATCTAGGTCCTTTCTGTGCTGAGTTTGCATGTTCTCCCCGTGTCCGAGTGGGTTTCCTGCAGGTACTCCGGTTTCCTCCCACAGTCCAAAGACATGCTACCAGGTTGATTGGAGACACTGAATTGTCCTGTAGGTA
>JAYDZF010000018.1:9214753-9227340 GCA_034509105.1 Microcambeva barbata | reverse complement strand
TGTGTGTGTGTGTGTGTGTGTGTGTGTGTGTGTGTGTGTGTGTGTGTGTGTGTGTGTGTGAAAACAAATTGAACCTGAAATTATCATCAAAAGTATTTTAAGTAATACATGAATAAATACAGCAGTTATTAAAGCGTAAAAATCAGTCTTCATTGCAGCTGAACTGCCGCAGGTAGAACGTGGGATGTTTAATGCCTGGAATTGAGAATGAATCAACTTAGATTCTCCTCCAACAGTATTGGAAAAGTAAGGCCAATTCCTTTATTTTAGCTGTAGACTAAAATTTTACATTATTTACATCTGGATCTAATACCCAGTTCGGAATAGTTATGCCTTTTTAGGACGTAACATCCTATAAAGTTTAAGACTAGAGATTGACTAGGTCTGTCTAAAACTTTTAGCTTAATGTACCTGATAAACTCCTTTGTAGTTATGGCAGTGTACTCTGGTTATTATCTGATGCTGGAAGAATCGCTTAATTTTTAGTTGCATATTTCTGTAAATTGACAGACAAAATGTTTCTGTTGACTTCTAAGTTTATTATATTGCTTGTTTCATGCATGACATCATCAATAAAGATCAATGAGAAGCCATGCAAGTTCAAGCCTTGGCATCACCTCCACTGTGTTTCACAGATGAGCTGTTTGGGATCATGAGCAGATCCTTTATTTTTCCAAACTTTAGCCATCATTCATGGTTCATTAGTCCAAAAAGCTTTTATCTGAACTACTTGATAATTAGTGGTTTGTATTTTCTAGTAAAGCATGTGTACTTTTCTTAATGAATTCTTATGCCCACACTAAATTGTAATACTTTTACTCTGACCCTCTTGTTTTAGGGTCTCAGTGTTTCTTTTATAATCTGCTGTTGCATTCCTTGGTCTACATGTTGTACGTTGTTACATCTGTACACCAGTGACGACTTTATTTTTTAGGACATCCCAAGTTGTATTGGCTATGGCCAATATTTGTGCAATAGCTATGACTGATTTTTCATCTTCTCTCAGCTTAACAAAAGCTTGTTTCCACCCATAGGCATACTCTTATATAAATGCTATAAATGCACTGACTGCACAGGCCAAATCTGAAATGATGAAAAGATGAAGAAATAAGGCTAATAGTTGAATATTAAGTTTTTAATATTTTGAATGAAAAAGATATATCAATAAATGAAAATATTTTAACCCACTTGCAGGTTTCCTGTGCTACTAGTATTCAAATGTATCCTGCTGCCAAAAGTTGTGTGCTTTTTGAAAGCACAATGCCAAAGTGTCCAGACACGCTATCTGGCAGAAGTTTGAGGAAAGAATTTAATTTCACCCCCGGATACAACAAGGGAGAGTTTAAAACCCTAAATAAAATTAGTAAAACACTGAAAAAAGCTAAATAGAATCAAGTCAACAAACCAAAATAAGGACACAAATATAACTGAGTATATACATTGTTCTAATTGTTGTCTGAAAAATCAATAATAAAGTACACATCTGGGCAAAGTAGCATTGGTGTATGGAATGAGACATGATGTTCCAGATGTGCTCGATTTGATTCAGGTCTGGGGAACGGGCTGGGCAGTACATAGCAGCAATGTCTTAATCATGCAGAAACTGCTTTCACACTTCAACCACAACTGGCATTGTCATGCATCAGAAGAAACCCTCTAGGGGTAATAGCACTGACACAATGGAAAAGTGACCAAAACATCATCCACAGCAAGAATGTGGTCACCACCTGAAGAACCACTCCTTTATAGGGGTTGTCTTTTTAATCACCTTTCATGTCTGTTGTCTGTTCCATTTGCACCTCAGCAGGTGTAACTGATTCACAATCAGTGTAGCTTCATACTTGGGCAGGTTGATTTCACAGAAGTGTGATTGACATGGAGTTACATTGTGTTGTTTAAGTGTTCCCTTTAAGTTTTTTTAGCAGTATATAGATGTATATTAACTGATTCTATATTATGGATCACCACTGCAGATTTTTTTATCCACGAAGGATAATTGCTACAACATAATTCCACAATTGGTGTATTTGATTAATAATTAAATAAAAAGTATCCTATTTGAGAGGCTTTTTCCAAATTACCATGTATATACTTATACATGTAAATATTGTAAATAACCACTAAATGATTCACATAAAAAACAGTACTGAACAGCCACACACTACTAGCTTTGACTGAAAGCCTCTAACTTGATGTTTACACCATATCGTGATCCCACATATTGCCCAAACAGTCAAATTAGGTTCTTGCCACACAGTCTCCACCTAACTCAGTGATCACTTAACACATAACGTAGTGCTCTAGGATTGTCCAGAATTTGGTTGGATCTCAAAATAAAATCTAAAGCTTATTTGGTAAAATCACATGAAAATTCCCCAAATCCCCAAAGAAATAATGTTTAAAGCTATTTTACAAGGCTGATTTATAGCAGAAAAAGCAGAATGCATTTTAACAGGAAGTCATCTGCTTAAACTCAGTAAGTTGTGGTATAAACAAGCCTACCAGCCCCCACAGTCAGGAAAGATTTAATGTGGTAGTTTGGGGGAAATCTGGCAATCTGTGCCACCTTAAACTTGTAAAACTAGACTTGACTCCCAGAAAAAAAGAACAAACACTAATCACTTATCCCCACAGTTCAAAACTGGAAACAAACACTCACTTGGGTAAAAAATCAAAGGTTTGCTGATGTTTAAATTTGTATGAAAAAAATGTTAAAAGGGAGAAAAATAGATGTTAAACGCTATCAGGATCTTAGGGTTGATGATATAGGGAGCAGCTGGAAAATGCTGGGAAAATATCATAGTTTCTGGGCAATGCGTAAGCAGATGTTCAGCATAGAGAGCACTAGGTTCTTGTTTTAGGGCTGCATCTAAGGACCCTGCCTGCTTTCCATCAGGCTCCAGAGCCTTGCCTCTTATGTATCAGACCCAGCAGCCAGGGGGTAAAAGTCAAATTCTTTAGCTGAGGTGCCAAAGTCACAGATGCTCAAGCAAAAATGAAGTTGCTCCAATAGAATCTGAAGATTATCTCTTCCAAGGACCTTGTCAAATTGAGAGAAATCATTGCTGAACTTGATTGAAGTGCCCACCAAAAGCTGCCCATGTTTAGGTTGTGAGCAGAGGGTGAAGTATAAGTTCCTTGTATTTAATTAAGGTCAAATTTGGCCTCTTTATGAACTTCCACACAATCTGATGACGCCCAACATTCCCATGAAAATAACATTCAAGTCTGCTTGTTTTCATGGGAATACACGATCACAAATAGCCTGGAATCTCCCTCTGGGCTCAAACTGTTATGCATGAGAATTGATAGTAGCATGGCCTTAAAGCAACACAGATCATGTTCCGTTAAACCACATTGGCAAGCCACAGCTTATTTTGAACTATGAATGATCCCTGACCTTACAGTGCTGCACAACCGGATGACAGAGCTCTTAAACAGACGAGCAAAACAACAAAAATCCTTGAAACCAATTATAGAATAATAATATCCAGAGTAACCACTGTGTGCACCACAAACTCCCGGTATCTTACACATAGCTCAGCAATTAGGGTACTGGACTTGTAATACAATGGATGCCAGTGCAAACGTCACTGCTGCCAGGTTGCTGCTGTAGGGCCCTTGAACAAGGCCCTTAACCCTCATTGCTCAGACTGTATAGTGTAACTGTACTGTAAGTCATTTTGGATAAATGCTGATAAATCTGCTAAATGCTGAAAATGTACAGTTAGGAAAATAAGTATTTGAACACCCTGTGAAGTTGCAAGGTTTCCCCACTTAGAAATCATGGAGGGGTCTGAAATTTTCAACAACAACAACAACAACAAAAAAAATGGAAATCATAATGTATGATTTTTTAAAATAATGTATTTGTGTACCACCAAGTATTTGAACTCCTGTGAAAATCAATATTAATATTTGTTACAGTAGCCTTTGTTTGCAATTACAGAGGTCTAACGTTTCCTGTAGTTTTTCCACCAGGTTTGCACACACTGCAGCAGGGATTTTGGTCCATTTCTCCTCACAGATCATCTCCATTTTCTAATAATTGCTCCAACAGTTGATATTTTTCACCAAGCTCCTTGGCAATTGCCCCGTAGCCCTTTCCAGCCTTGTGGAGGTCTACAATTTTGTCTCTGGTGTCTTAGCCATGTTAGTAGTTGGAGTCTTACTGATTGTGTGGGGTGGACTGGTGTCTTTATGATGCTATTGACCTCAAACAGGTGCCTCTAATGTAGAATAATAAGTGTAGTGGAGGTGGACTTTTTCCTCATTGTAAATGTATCTGAAGCTGACTGATCTGAATGAATCATGCTGACTGCAGTGATTGCCAGATTTGCTGGTAATGCATGTTGGCTCTGGCTTCTGACCTCTAGGATCGGAACTGCGCACCTCAAATACAGACAATGGTGCAGATCATGGGGGTCCAACTTATGGGGTTAACGCTGTTGATTTGCTGTTGTTCGGCCTCTTTATCTGATCACTCAGGTTTGATAACTGCGGAGGAGGTGGGCACTGAGGACTGTGAAAGCATTCATGACCTTGTTAAATGCTTTTCTTACAAGAGTTAACTTTAGTTATTGTATTTTCATGTCTGATACAAGTAGGCAGACCATATAAGTTTTTACTATAAGACCACAGAAAATATTTTGTCCTTGGTTGTTCCAGCTTTAACTCCATAATCAAGTTTGCAGATTACACCATGGTGATAGGTCTGATCAGATGCAACAAGACAGCCTACAGGGATGAGGTACAGTATCTGACTACATACTTTGAGGACAACAATATGGTGCTTATTCGCAATAAAACAAAATAATAGAGATCATGACTTTGGGGGGGCTAGGCCCACTCCCCCATCTATGTGAATTGAGCTATGGTGGAATGTGTGTCCGGCTTTAAGTTTCTTGGTACTCACATCTCTTTTGGTCAATTAGTACCTCAATTGTGGTTAAAAAGGTGCAACAGCATCTTTACTTCCTAAAGAGCATTAACAAAGCTCACCTGTGCTCAGGGATATAACTGGACTTCTAGTGCTGTACGGCGCCCAACACATCCCTGGCGCTCAGTTACCCACAATTGATAATTGAGGTGTGTTGGCAGTCTTTGTTAGCTGAGTCAATGTCTGATGCAGTAGTGTGCTCTGGCCCCTTTCCAATACGGACCAGCGGCGAAACCTACAGCAGGTTATTGTCGCTGAATTGCTGGCTGTTTAAAAAGTGCTCTGAAAACAACATCGCTTTTGTAAATAACTGGTCCACTTTTGAGGAAAGGCCTGATCTTTTGAAGCGAGATGGTATCCACGCCACGCTGGAGGATGCTGCTCACATTTCTTGCAGTATAGCTGACAGGTTATACCGTGACAGTGTATCGGCAGAGAGTGCTAACTGACGAGGACTTGGAATCTGTATTTTGCACAAAATTAGACAGAGTAGCTCCAGTTAAAACTAAACTGATTAGGCAGAAAAAGCTTGCTCCATAATGACAACCAGCACAAAAGTTAGAACACAAGCGGCGGCACAGTAGGCTGGAAGTGTATTGCGTGGAAAGATTCACTAACTGAGTATACCAATGCACTTTTGAAAGCAAAAACATGATATTTTTCTTCCTTAATAGAAATATAAATAATCCTAGATTCATTTTCGAGACACTGTGTAAACTAACCAAAAATGCTGGTGAAACGGAAACTAATGTACCACCCGAATGTACTAGCGATGGGTTTTTAAAATTCTTTAATGACAAGTCACAGTGTGTCACTTTACAATGTTGATTATCAATTCAGTTTGAGCTGCATAATTGATTATAATGACTTATCTAACAAGGTAATTCAAATAAATTCTTTTAATCCAATTTCCCAAGATGAGTTATTTGTGCTAGATCATCAAAATCCTCGTCATGATTGCTTGACCCAGTTCCAACTCGTTTACTTAAAGATTTACTTCCAGACATTATAGAGCCTTTACTTACTTTAATAAATGCATCACTTCACCTTGCTTATGTAGCCAAATTGTTCAAATGTGCTGTTATAAAACCTTTGATTAAAAAACCTAATCGTGATCCACACACTGTCTAATTGTAGACCAATTTCAAACCTTCCATTTGTCTCCAAGATTCTAGAAAAAGTAGCTCTTTCTTGGTTCATTTCTTATTTAATGGAAATGCTCAGAAACTACAAATGTGAAATATGGTGTTCCACAGGGGTCAGTTTTGGGACCTCTTTTATGTACACTCTATATGCTTTGTAAACTAAATTATTTGTAAACATGGCATTATTTTCACTGTTATGCAGACGACACACAGCTGTATATATCAGCCAAACCTAACGACACAAACACAATCAGAAAGTTTGAAGATTGTGTAAATGATATAAGAAATTGGATGTCCTGTAACTTTCTTCTGCTTAATTCAGACAAAACAGAGGTATTACTTGTGGGACCTAAGATAGCAAGATAAAAATTATCTAACCTGGTGTTAAACCTGAACACAGTCTCTGTAACGCCCAGCTCAGGTGTAAAAAAAAACTTAGGTGTGACAATAGATTCAGATCTCTCTTTTGATACTCACATTAATAATATTACTTGTTGCTTTCTTTCATTTATGTAATATCTCTAAAATAAGGAATATACTCTCTGTGAATGATGCTGAAAGACTGATCCGTGCATTTATAACTTCTGGATTAGATCCATAAAAAAAGCTTCAGTTGGTTCAAAATGCAGCAGCACGAGTGCTAACTAGAACTAAAAAAACTTTGATCATATTAACCCCATTTTATCATCGCTACACTGGCTAGCTGTTAAATTTTGCATTATCTATAAAAACACTTTTGCTAACCTATAAAGCGCTAAATGGTCTTGCTCCTCATTATCTGAGTGAGCTTATTGAGCACTACAATCCACCACACTCACTTCGTTCACAAGATGCAGGGTTACTTATAGTTCCTAGAATCAAAAAGATCACTGCAGGTGGAAGAACATATACTTACAAAGCTCCCTAACTTTGGAATAACATTCCAGCCTCTGTTTGGGGTTCTGACACAATGTTTAAGTCTAGGTTAAAAACAAATTTATTTACTCAGCAAACTAGGGGTGTATGGACAGTCTGATGCTCTCATGTTTGCTTCTGGCTGCCTCTGATTTTGCGTCCAGGGCTGGGGCTGTTCAACCAAATATAGACAAAGGAGCAGAGCTTGGAGATTCTTGGTCATAGAAACTTGTGATGATCAGGGATATTGGGTTTGCTGTTTCTCCTGTCTGATCACTCTGGTTTGATGACAGCAGGCGAGGTGGGTGCTAATGTCCTGTGAAAGCCTTCATGACTTTGTTACCTGCTTGCTCTCCATTTTAGTTATGCTATAATAGTTAGGGGGCGTCGGAGTCGAAAACTTCTCTATAATCTCTGTTTACAGTTGTAGATTTCACTTTTTAACTACATAATCTGCTGTTTCACACCAAGGTGATGTTCACCCCCTGAGCCTGCACATCGTGACTGACATGCCAACAACTGCTGCTCCTGATAGATGAGACGGGACCGTGCGTGTTGCTCAAAAAACTTCCTAAACCCACAACAGACTATTTCAGAAACTTGAATGATTAATTAAGAGCTCCTATATATTCAGTTTTGCAAGTTATAACTTTTAGTAATTTTAGTTGTTGAACTATAAATCTTGGTGTGTATAATATTCTCCAGTCCACCCAAGAAGGATGTGTCCCTGCTGAGTCTGGTTCCTCCAAGGTTTCTTTTTGTAATTTCGCCCTTGGCTTGCTCAACGGGTTTTTTTTGGTTCTTGGTCTGGTGGCTGTAAAGCTGCTTTGTGACAATGTCTATTGTAAAAAGTGTTATACAAATAAATTGACTTGACTTGAGTTTGTCTGTCAATGTTTTCATCTCCAAATATAGTTTCACTCAATTAACAGAGGGCTTAAAATTTTAATCATGTTAAGAAAACCATACCTAATAAGATGCTTTCCAGAATGAATTTCACAATGTATTTGGACTTTTCAGCATTCTTGATCTTATTAAGTGTCTAATGCATAATTTCTTTTGTGCTACCCTTCCACTTGGCATTGTTCTGAAAAAGCCAGATGCTGAGAGGTTTTAGATACTTACATTTACCCTGGTTGATTCTCAGGATTATGAGTTTGTTTGTTTTTCATTTTAAATTTGCTAAAACAACTAATCTAATAGTGGCCTCAGATTGTGCTTATATGTTATTCAAGTGTCATTGTTATGGTTTTTAAAATTTCACATACATTTCCCACTTGGTTTCTCCAGAAATGTTTCTTGTGGTAGAAATGGACCATGCAGTATACTCATTGGAACAGCTCAACGTTTTATTCCTTTGCACAAAAACTTTACTAGTCGAGGAAAAACATAATAGATTACAACACATCAAAAACACATAGTAACTGGACTTTTTTTTAAAAAGCTGGTCATTCTGTTTGATACAAAATGGTCATTTCAATGGTGTAGCAGGCCTCAGAGCTGGCTAGGTAACCTGTCCATATGTCTGTATATAAGTATGCCAGATGAAATCCATTTAGACAAACACTGACATGACAGAGGTTTAAATACATTAAGTTCACTTGCAGATTTATGAGAGACCTTCAAGTTTTCAACAGTGTTTATCAGTTGATAAGATTATATTAAAACCATGTGAAATTTTGTATATCCAATTCACCTTACTTGAATGTTTTTGCTCAATGCAACTTTAAAGGAAAAAAAAAGATGTTCATGTCATGATGGGAAAATGCATTGAAAGTTAAAGTTAAGAAATTATGAAGGATAATTTTTGCAATAATCAATAGAATTAAAAAAGTTTAAAAACATTTTGAAGGACGCTTGTATTATGGCATTGACTTTCTGCCACTCAGTAGGTTAGCCCTTACATACATCCCATAATAATGTGTTTGTGTCAATGTCCTGAGTCAAAATCCATCTGATCAAGCAGATGTTGTAAATATCTCTAAAATGAACCTAAAATCATGTAGCTCCTCTATCAATAAAATAAAACAAAGTGCAGTTCCTTAAAAGCAACCACTCACCTTTTATAAGAACTTGCCTCACAGCATAAAAACACATATGAATGGGGTCAGGTTTCCTTTCATTTTAAACCCCATTTTATTGGTTATAATGATCTTAACCAACATTCAATTTAGACTATGAATTTCAAAATAAATCAAGTGCTTTTCCCACATTTATATTCATATCAGTCTGAATGCAAGTGTTTCCTTGAGTTCCCTTGGCTTAAAGGGAACAAAACTATACACTTGCATGGAAATCAAGCTGGAGAAAGAATTCGTAATTGATTTTGGACCTTATTTGCCTCTTAATTTCTATTGTCATCAGCATTGTCTTCTTGCTCGCCATCCATTAGTAAAGCTGCATATTTACTGACTGAGCTGAATTTCTGCCATAAAAGAAGAAAAGAAGAATTACATTCTTATAAACATTCTCATAACACTATTAGTAAATCTGCTGCTGGGGACGAGGTGACATAACACACATTCCCTTCTTTTTTATTCAACCATATATTTAACAAGAATTTGTGCATAAGGTCAGCTTCGTGGAGAGCCATGTCCAACCAATGCTCTCCAAAACTACAGGCATCCTGGCTTTACACAGCCCCACCCTTCTATTTTAATCTCGTTATTTCTCACCCTACCAGACTTGAGACCCATTTTCTTTGCTGCAGGCACTAGGCTGTTACACCTGTTACACCTGATAGCAGTGTTGATACTTGAACCTGGGAGTTAAGAATCTCAGTGTCACCTGAATCTGTGTGCCACCTGAGCACGCTAATGATAATGACACTTACACATGGGAAATAACACAAATATAATAGAAAACAATAAAATAATGTGAAAACTTAACTTAATTTGTTTTCCTTGCTCACACATTTGTTTTGTTGCACAAAGGGGCCTATATGGGTCAAACACATTCTTGCATACATGAATGCAATAAAAAAAATGTAAGGGGAATGTCGAGTATACAATTCTCTCAGTTAATAGTGTAGAGTTTCAAAGGTTTAAACCTGTCTGAATAAACAAAATGTAGAAGAAATGTATTCAGACTTCATCCTTTACCAAATTGGGATAAATACTTAGTGACTTAGCCAGTGAGTCACATGTCAAAAAAGTCTTAGCTCACTCACAGGACTGGGAGGTTCTTTGTATTTCTTTGGCTCTGGTGATGGTCTAGGTTCTCTGTCTTTTCTGACATCCTTTCTACAAGCAACACACAAAAGACAAATAGCATTTTGAGGAAAAAACTTTGGCAAACAGTCCATATCAGGCTTGCCCTACCTTGTGAATTAGAGCCAATAGTGGTTCATACAGTCACCCACCCAATGACAGAGCTGAAATTTGATACAATGTCTTCGAAAACCCAGCTCTGATGTGGTAGCATGTTTTACCCCTGTGCCACATGAGC
Source organism: Microcambeva barbata (assembly GCA_034509105.1). Taxonomy (NCBI): domain Eukaryota; kingdom Metazoa; phylum Chordata; class Actinopteri; order Siluriformes; family Trichomycteridae; genus Microcambeva; species Microcambeva barbata. The sequence continues at coordinate 9,216,915 of JAYDZF010000018.1, read as the reverse complement.
GGCCAAATCTAGATTTTTATTTAAATACAAATGCTGCAACTAGGCAGTCTCTCCAAAGCGTTTCTGGATGTGTTTGAAGTTTTTTTTTTTTGAATGCTGAATCTTGATGCTGAATTACTTTACCACTCTCTACCACTCAAATTCTTAGTTTTTGCTTTAATACAACACTGCACTTTAGATGCACTAATTCTGATACCAGCATCTGTATCAGGTCCGATACTGTGCTCAACTACTTGTACTCATCACAACTGAAATTCCCTTGAGCAAGGAACTTAACCTCTAACTGCTCCCCAGGCGCCATGGCTAGGGCTGCCCACTGCTCCAGGCACATGTGCTCACCTAGTGTTCACTAGTGAGTATATGTGTGTTCCACTGCATGGATTGGGTTAAAATGCACATGAAAAGAGTATTCTAAATCTAAATTGACTCTAATACCAGTCACCGATACCACTGTACAGCTATGTAAGGTTGAACAGGTTGAAGGAGCAAGGTCAACATATTCCGAATATACATAGGTCAACATATTTCGTCAGCATATTTCAAATTTAAAAATGTTAAAGATGGAAATAAAGATTAAAGTACTCAGTACATGCTTTAATGAGACATTATGATACATTATGAAACATTATGATGTATTGGCATTCAAGGAAACCGGGGAATAGAATTCATGAACCAGAATCTGTAAACGCGACTTCAACAAACTTTTCATGGTGGCCAGTGGAGAAGTTTAAACGAACAGCACTGGTAAAATCGTCAGTGGAACAATCATAATAATAACATAAACACTTCCAAACACCATCCGAATAGCAGGTAATATTGAAATGTATGTAGGTCTCACTGCTGTTTGGTTTAAGTTTTGTGCTTCATGAACGATATGATTATATTGAACAGTTCTTTAAATTAACCAAAGAACTAAGTCGCACCTCTGAGAATATTTGTATCGTATATTTTCAGTTCTTGTCAACTGTAATTAACCCATTTCAGTTCGTGTCAGTAAAGAAAATGAATGAGTCAAAATGAGAGTTGTCTATCCCATCACAAAATCTCAGAATCGGCTCTAAAAGCTACAGAGAGAATGTGTGTGATCACTGCGAGTAGTTTAAGGACAAATAATAGAGAAATAACTGTGTTTAATTATGTTAAATCTGATTTTTACAAGACACATTTTAAAGCAGAAATGAATAAAGCCTCAACACTGCACAGGTTTCTGAAACTAAATGCTATGAAAATGCAGTATGACTGTTGCACAGAAAGGTTTTGTGTCACTTCTATCTCATATGAGGAGATATTTTCTAAAAAAGGACAGATCATTTCCAAGAAGAGAGAAAGAATCGAGTGAGTGTGTTTGTGTGTGTGTTTGTAATTGTTTTTATGCTTGTAAACCCAGTTTGGCTACAAGGCAAAGAAGTGAAATTTTGTGTGAAATGGTTTAGGCTGTGTTGGGATATTAAGGTGAAAACATCTGTACATTTAAAATGACTAAGTAGTTGTAGTATTGATTAATATATTTATATTTTTAAAATTAAGTCTATTTCTATGTATTTATTTCGATTAGGTTAGAACTGTAATGTTATTGTAGTTCGAATCAGTACTCTGAATCGTCAAGTACCCGAATGCAAGTATGAGAAAAAGTGTTATCGATATATCCCTACACTTTACGATAAATATTGTTCCTGTCAATCATTTCTGTTTCACAAAAGAGGCAGGAAACGAATAATACAGTTTAAAATGGAAGAGGTGTGTCATATAAAATTCCACGATTTAAAAAATGTAGCATTATTCTCCATATATCTTAAGAGGAGCGTTGCACACAAAGAGGAATAATCTTTGAATGCACATGAAAAAAAAATCAGGCGATGTTTATGGAACACAACGATGCATTTGATAGTTTTATGTTTACATCGATAGAAAGGATTCTAATTAGAACGTTATTCAGACACAGTACTTGACAATTTTGTACACATTAAAACGTGAAACTTGTACAAATCACAAATTAATGATAATTTACTTTGGTAAACCATTTACTTTCACTCATCATATTTTAAATTGTATATAACATATTTAAAACACTCAATAGTTGCTACTGTGTTTCCCCGATAGTAAGACACCCCCGATAATAAGACGTAGTGGGGTTTTAGGGGGTTGGGCTAATGTAAGACGTA
>JAYDZF010000018.1:9189983-9200538 GCA_034509105.1 Microcambeva barbata | reverse complement strand
CTGTCATTACAAGTCAAAATGAAATGAATGCAATCATTCACGTCAAACCTTAATTCCGTACCAATCTTCGGCGGGCCAGATTAAAAAAACCGACGGGCCGGATGTTTCCCGCGGGCCGTAGTTTGCCCACCCCTGCCATAGATCATACAGTAACATTCAGTAACTTTTTTGCTTTTATAGTGACTAAATGCACTGGGGTATACAGTATACAAGCAACAGTCACTTCAAATTTAAGTTAAAAAAAATGCTGACTTTTTTACGGTTCTAGCTCATCCTGGTTGGACTCAAAGTAGAAATTAGCTTTTATCTGACCAGTCCATCTTGCCAAAAGTTTATTTTTCTAACAATAATTGATTGTGTATTCTTTAAACCACAATGAGAAGCATCAACACAAAGCTCTGTCTAGGTCAGTGTTTGTCAACCCTTGTGCCGTGGCCCAGAAGGATGTCTGAGTGAGTCTACAGAGCGATCCCATTTTTTCCTTTGGCAGCCATTCGGGCTTACCAAAGCGGATCATGAGCTGCATTACTGATTTGGCATAGTTTTTATGCTGGATGACCTTTATGACACAACCCTCCCTTTTAATTTAAGCTTGGGATTGGCACTATCATGCCCTGGTTTATGCATCCTGGTGGCTAGGTACATTTTTGATAATTCTCTTAATAAACGTGACTGTGGGAAAAAAACAGAAAACCCGGAGAAAACCCACACAAGACACAAAGAAAACATGCAAAAGAACCCAGGACCTTCTTGTTGCTAAGTGACAGTGAACCCCACAGAGTCACCATTATGCAGAGGGGTCCCATTGTATTTTGTTAAAAAATAATGGTAGGGTAAAAGAAAATCAACAAGTTATTAGTATACAGCAGATCTTGTGTCATATCATAAATCGCATATAAACTACCCATAGACTACAAATTATTTTAATTTAACTGTTGAGGCAGATCCTGCTGAAGCATTTAAAGGGTGTCCCAAAATAAATGGATGAAGAACTGTGAAAAGGTGTTTGGCTCAGAGGAATAAAAATGTAGCTGTGTCAGGTTGTTTTGCAGCCAATATGTCACTAGGTGCCTTTGTAAAAAACAGCAGAGTAAGGACATTCCACTGCTGGGCATCTGAGTCATTGTTCCTGATACCAAGCTATGGATCTTTAATACCGGTGCTGGGAACACCATTCTTTATGCATACAGAGATGCGACCATACATGTTGTCAGGCAGAATAATGACTCGGCTCTCTAGCTGATCCGCTTACTAGTTATTCAGAATCAGAATCAGCTTTATTTGCCAAGTATGTTTACACACAAAAAGAATTTGCTCCTGGTTGTTGTTCGCCTTATACAATTTTCAAAGAATACAAGAGACAAAACTAAATGTACAAATTTACAAGCTCTACAGAATTTTGCAAATATACATACAATTTAAAATAGCAGAAAATATCAAGTAAAATACAATGCTTACAATGGTTACGGCAAAGAGAAAGTGCAGGGCGGCAAAAAAACAACGTTAACAACAATAATGACTGATGAGTGTAAAAGCCAGTCGTAAAGTTAAAACCTGTGACTATCTTTTGTTGGGTTTTGTTGGCTTATGATCAATTATTATGTTGAAATGACACCAATACAAATGACAAAACAAATAACAAACTACTGATTTGGCATTTTTTTCTTCAAATGCTCTTCCTGCCACAACCCTCCCTATTTATCCATGCTTGGGACCCACAGTACGAAGCACTAGTTTATGTGTCGTATTGGCTAGGTACCTATATGGATAATTCAGTGCCTCCAATGAATCTTACTGCATGTTAATAGAGGAAACCCTGGAGGAAGTTCAAACAGACATGGGGAGAACATGCAAACTTCACATAGAAAAGACTAGGACACCCAGGGGATCAATACCAGGATCTTCTTGCTGTGAGGTGACAAGTGCTACACACTTAGCCACCGTGAACCTAAGAATAAGAAATAATAATGGTAATAATAATAATTAATAATGATAACAATAGGAATAAGACATAATAATTAACACAATGAAGACAAAAAGAGAAAGTGAAAGTATTTCTGCTTGCTTGTGCTAAAAAAAATTTTTTTTGGAAGGGCCCAATCGGTCAGGCTGGTACAGGAACTCTTGGTACTTAAACTATGCATGTTATTGTTATATAAGTTTTGGTATAACACAAAGAGCATGTTGATAGGTATGGTACATCTAGACAGGTAGCAACACAACTTTTACCCCCAAACAGGATCTACCTGCCTAGAAATATTTCCTTTAAATTCTAAATATTATTATTTTTTGGTCATTTGATCAGCATTATTTAATCTGTTATCTGTTAGCATGTGTAAGATATGTCAATCGTTTAGTATGCTCCATATCAAAATGCTTTTATTAAACAAGAAGCACTGAGATTATCTTGACTACTTTTGGCTAAAGATGTAAATGTTACCCAATTCCCCAATGTTTTTGACACACCTCTTAATCATTCAAAACAGGTGCATAATTTATTGCCATTGCCACAAATGTATACAATCAAGCACCTTGTTCTGTGTTTTGCCTTTTCAAACATTTGAAAGAGTCTGGTACTCTAATGGGGTTCAATTTGTAACAATTCCATGATTGTTACATTATTGAAAAGTTTAGGAACACTGAGCCATGAAGTAGCAGATCATGTAATGTCACTGACTTCTGAAGTGCAGTTTCAAACCCCCTGGTACTAACATCAGTACAAAAACGTGCACCAGGAGATTCACAACATGATAATTTTTATTGTAGAACAGCTATATAGAAGCATTACATCATCATGCACAGTCAAGCACTGATGGAATGGTGTAAAGCAGGTTGTTATTAGACTCTGGAGCAGTGGAAACATGTGTAAAAACAAGTCACGCACAAATGAATCTACTCAACCAGAACAAACACCTTTGGTAGCTTTGTTTATTTTGATGTTAACATTACATTTTACACTTTAATGACATTCATGGCAAGAGCTTATTACACAAAGTTCTTCAGTTCACAATGTTATATCAAACACCGTCATGAACAATTTAGTACAGTGCACCACCGCAAATTCACTGTTCAGGGTTTGCAAACAATTCGCATTTTTGTTGGTTTTATCGTAGCGTTGCATGGTTTCTTTGTGTTTTAATGCTAAATTAAACTATTTGTTTTAATTTTCCACTAAGCTCATATAACCTCATGTAATTTAGTGTCGTTATAGGACACTGAGTGTTTGAGGGACTGTAAAAAAAATACCATTATACACAGTATCATTCAAATCTAGTCCACTGCTGACGTTTGTTTTGGCTCATGAACCCTTCAGCCCTCTGTGAGTGTGTGTGCTCGCCCGCATGAAACCGGGAGCCCCTCCCATCTTACACTTAAACTTCATCTGAAAGCCATCAGCACAGGCGACCAATGCCTGTTTACTGTCTTTATACATGCAATCTATAATATAGCTACCATATAAGCGACAGCTTACATTTTGTACTCTATATACATGCTAGCAGGGAACTGCTTACAGAGTGTACTTTACATAAATGCTATCTGAGGTTCGTGATCGCTTACAGATCCCCGTATACATGCGATTAGTGACCAACTGCTTAATTTACTCTCCGTACATGTGATCGGCGACGAACTGCTAACAGAGCTGACATGCGACGCAAAAGCGAAACAGTTTATCGCACTGTCAAATCACGCTGCCGCGTCACATCGCACGACGAAACTCCGATTTTAACCAACCATCTATGATCGAAGCAGTAATGTTCCAGCACCACGGAGCTGACATTTGAAATGATAAATAAATAAGTGACCAGGATGGCTTGTATATAAAGTACCGTTAGCACAACTCTGCATGTTATACTTCCTGCACAAACTCAACAAGAACGTTTCTATCATTGTTAAAGTCCTCGCATTACTTCAACAACTGCCATGTTACTTTTTAATACAATCCTGCGCAAATCACACGTTACGTCATTACTTTACAACCTGGGCCAAAACAGACTCCTAATAATACTCACCTGACGCCGCCATGATAACAAGCAGTCCTTATCACGTGGGCCTAGTGAGGAATCGTCACGTGATTGCTGTCACGCGCGCGCGCGCACGTTTGTTCTTTTTTAAAAACTGTAATTTAATTTTTCTTCTGTAATTGAGCTTTGGCAATACGAATGTATTTATTTTTCATACCAATAAGACTTGATGATGATAACATGAATTATTATAATAATTTGGAGTTAGTGTCAAGAATCTTAACTACATAGTTCGAATCTTAGCTATGTTGCAGTGCTGGTCACAAGCCTGGTTTAATGGTTAAATACTAGAGTTGTATCCAGGGTGTTACCTTGTGCCTTGTGCCCGTTGAAAAGCTGGGATAGGCTCCAGCACCCTTACCCGACCCTAATTAGGAAAAAGGGGTTAAAGACAACGAACTGAACTGATCTTAAGATAAAGCATTAATCAGTCACCATTCATAGCTACAAAATATGTAGATGAAATAACTATTTTCAAATGTAGGTCTCGCTGTAACAGGTCATAACATGAAACAAAAACTGGGCAGCAAAATTAATAGTGAAAGGTTCAGATTACAAAATCCTTGCCCACTGCACGAACTTCAAAGCAACACGTGGTGATGTAACATACTTCTGACACATGGACATCTAAGCTAGCAACAACTAACTGAAATACATTTTTGTATTGACTTTGCTTCAGGCAAGTCATGAAAAGTTATTTAAAGTGCCAGCGCTGAAAGTACTAATTACCATTTTCTATGGAGTTAATTTTGTGTCAAAAGTAAGATATACCAAAAGTAAAAAAATGTACAAAAAATTATTTATTTTATTATTTATTTCATTATTATTATGGCCATACGTATTCAGACTCTTGCTATTTTGAGCTAGTACAGTCATGTAGCCATGAGTCTTCTTGGGAATGATGCAACAAGTTTTTCACACCTTGGGGATCCTCTGCCATTCTTCCTTGCAGATCCTCTCCAGTTCCATCAGGTTGGATGGTGAACGTTAAAGGGCAGCATCTCTCCAGAGATGCTCAATTGGGTTTAGGTCAGGGCTTTGGCTGCGCCAGTCAAGAATGGTTACAGCGTTGTTCCAAAACCACTCCTTTGTTATTTTAGCTGTGTGATTAGGGTCATTGTCTTGTTGGAAGTTGAACCTTCGGTACAGTTTGAGGTCCAGAGCACTCTGGAAGAGGTTTTCTTCCAGGATATATCTGTACCTGGCCACATTCATCTTTCCTTCAATTGCAACCAGTTGCCCAGTCCCAGCAGCTGAAAAACACCCCATAGCATGATGCTGCCACCACCATGTTTCACTGTGGGGATGGTGTTTTGGGGGTAATGAGATGTGTTGGTTTTGCACCAGGCATATAATTTTCCTTGGTTGTCAAAAAGTATTGGAACAGTGAGGCCAATTCCCTTAGCTGTGGACTAAAAATATGTTGGTTTGTTATTAAACAATGAATATGAGGTTAAAGACCACATTTCTGCTTTTATTTTCATCTGTATCTAATACAGTTCAGAAGCTAGCACCTTCTGTCTGAACCCACCCTATTTTAATTGCGTATTGCAAAGTATTGGAACAGATGAACTTTAAATAGATGAAAGTGAATAAGACATCATATTCAGTTACATACCCTTTGCTTGCCATAACTACATCAAGCCTGTGAGGTACTGACATCACCAAACTTTTGCTTTCTTCGTTCGTGATGCTTCTCCAGGTTTTCACTGCAGCCTCTTTCAGTTGGTATTTATTTTAGGGAGTTGCTCCTCTTTGCATGTCCTATAGGGTTTAAGTCGAGAGATTGACTAGTCCTGTCTAAAACCTTCCAGTTCATGCCCCTGATAAACACCATTGTAGTTTTGGTAGTGTGTTTTGGGTCATTATCTTGCTGTTACATGAAGGATCTCCCAATCAGTTTAGTTTAGTATTTTTTAAATTGACAGACAAATGTTTCTATAGACTTCTGCGTTAATTATACTGCTGCTATCATGTGTGACATCATCAGTGAAGATTAATGAACCCATTAGAAGAAGACATGCAAGCTCAAGTCATGACATCACCTCCACTGTATTTCACAGGTGTTTTCACTTTAGACTTTCAATCACATTGATAAAGGTTAATTTTTCTGAACCTCTTGCTACTTACTGGTTTGCATCTGGTAAAGCCTTTTTTCATGAACTCTTCTGTGAACAGTATATTGTGATACATTATCTCATGCCCAATGGAAGTGTTTCCTAATGTCACCAACAAGTGTTTTAGGGTGTTTTTCTACAGCACACTAAATGTTTCACTAAATGTCAAAAAATGTAGGGTGGGTTCAGACAAAGGGGGCTATCTTCTTAATTGTGTATTAGATACAGATGTAAATACCTGGAGCAAAGTGAATACCTGGAGTAAAAACCTGGATTCCAGAAGCAAAAAAATATTAAAAAATATTGAAGCAGAAGACCTTACCGAAGGGAAAAAAAAACAATAACAATGAAAGCAAAACTGGTAAAATACAAAATAAATAAATAAATAAATGAAAATAAAATAAATAAATAAATTGGCATATATTGGCATAAATATATTGGCATTTTTTGCTATATTTTACATTTGACTCCATACTTTTCCAACCTTATAGAATAAATTTTATAATCACAGGCAAAGTTAGACAAGCGCCAAATAAATTAAACGAACAGTTTCTTCAAATTTGTTGTTTATTTTACAACATTAAATTACACATTAGACATTACTGAACAAATGACATCAAAACTGACCAAAGGCAGCAATTAAAGCAGTAGTTGTCAGAAAGTAACAGTATTACATCAGGGGATTGACCCATTTTCTATAGACATTGTGTGTATTTATTACAAGGCTGTAATCACAATGTATGTTGGGAAATCTTGTCAAGCCTAATATCCACTGACTTTATTGACTGCATCCAGTTAAGAGTCTATTGGGACACACACACACATCTTTTTGAATTACACCATAACCAAGAAAACCTGCATGGACAAAGGGAGACTATGCAAACTCTAAACCCTAACTGAACCCCTAACTGTTCCCCAGTCAACATGGCAGAGGCTGCCCACAGCTCGAGGCATGCATGCTCACTGCCCCCATAGTGTTCACTAATGTTTATATGCGTGTTTCACTGCAAGTTTTAAAATGGGGATGACAAATTTCACTGTGTGAAGCACAGTGGTGAAAAAGACTAAAACCATTGCAGACGCGAGTGCTACCCACTTAGCCTCATCCAAAACCATCATTTTTATAATGGCAGGAATGTTTTAGAATGATAAGACCACCAACCCCCCGGTTTTGGAATGCTGTGAACCGATTTAGGAGATAACAACAGTGTTGTGACAATAAACTGCAGTTTTATGGAGGTTCACTAGGTGGCAGTAGTGTATGACAAGTCCTTATCTGAAGATGCAACCTCATGTCTCCTAGCTTAAACTTGGTCAGTAAGAAATGGATTATGGTACAAGCCAACACGATAAGACATTAAATAATATACGTGGTGCAAGAGAGACTCTTACAGTTACTAAATGGTAATGGTGCTGGTAAACAATGCAATGTAAACGTCCTAAGCCAGATTTATCAAAAAGTCATACATACAAAGTCCTTGTATGGTTTCTGGTGTGGTACCTTGTATACTGTTTACTGCTTTGATTTTTTGTACTGTGCAGAGCTGCTCCGCTAGTCACTCATTCACCAGGAAAGAAGAAGAAAAAAAAAACAAAAAAAAAACCAGACAACACAGTCATGAGACCTGCAGACTAAGTTGACTTCCTGGACAAATAAAAGCTTTTTGTTTTCATGTACCAAGTTTTTATACCCAAGTCACGTTTATTTTGTTGGTTAGATTGTTCTATCTTGAGGTGAAAATAATTTTAAGACCTATTCACTGGTGACTGCCCCTTATTTTATTTCCTCCCACTAAATTCACATGGTGTTCTCGTTTTCCTGCGTGTGTGAGTAACTCCTTAAAACTTCCCCTTTTTTGGCTTTCTGTTTTCACCCAAATCTGAATAGAGTTGCTATGGAAACAGCCTCTGCCTAGATAAGCTCCTCTCAGACAAGGCCGAAGTGCGTGGGAAGACTGGGAGGAATCCAAATGTCCCACAAATCAGCGCTAAAGAACCATAAAGGGACAACAACTTTTCCCCAATGCATTTTTTCTCCTCATGGCCAAACCCAAGGACTTCCAGGCAGCACGTTATTTGTTTTGACAACAGATCAACCATTGCATTACAAACAGTAGCCAACATCAGCCTTTTCTAATTCTCAGAAACATCTATATAGTTTCAGTTGCATTTTTCTAATGTGCAGCTAAAATTTCCTATGCATTAAAATTTAACAATCAAACTGTTTTGTATGCATACATAGAAATCCAACAGCAACAATAACCAATATTCAATTGCAACAGCCATATATTTTGTGCTATGATATTATGTGAAATTACTTCTAAATAACCACATTGCCAGTTTAAAGTTGTATTTTTACATTACTGTTGTGATGTTTTATATCTACTGAGCAGTCAAAACGTTTCCTTCTCACACAGACCAAACACATCCACAAGGCTTTTATTCAGATGTTGCTGAATAATGGAAATCTCAACACATCTCATTAAACTGAACTCTGATGTGTTGCACTGTTTGGTCATAGACCTGTTCAATGGTTGCCAGGTTTCCGACTGGCAAGTCAGCAAGTGTTTGCTTTTGAACAGCGTTGATGACGGCAATAGAAAGACTGATCCTGTGAGAGAGGAATGGTTGATGACAGAGCTTATTTTGATGATACACAACCTAAATTTCTACCTTCATGATTGTGTGAGCAGTTTGTCATTAAGATAATAAAACTGTTATTGTCCTGCTTTGAAAACATGGTACACAAAAAGTACAAGTAAACTTTTATCAAAGCTATATTGTACATTGTAACATAAATTTGTGCTTATATTGTGTTGAGTGATCTTTACAGCTGTAACAACAGCCACTCTTCTAAAAAGGCCTCTCACAAGACCTTTTGAAGTTCAGGAATTTGTCCCCATTCAGTCAAAAGAACATTTGTATGGCTGTGCACTGAAGTCGATCGAGAAAGCCTCGATTGATGCTCTACTTCATTTTTACATTTGACACAAAACTAAACTCCATACTTTTCCAACCTAATAGAAGAATTTTTATAATCACAGGCAAAGTTATCCAAATTTCCAAATAATCCAAATAAATTAAATGAACAGTTTGTTCAGATTTGTTGTTTATTTTACAACATTAAATTACACAGTAGATATTGTGTATCATTACTGAAAAAAATGGGCACATATGTTATAATCTAAAAACAAAAGTGCAAAGTTATGACATCAAAACCAAAGGCAGCAATTAAAGAAATAGTTGTCAGAAAGTAACAGTATTACATCAGGGGATTGACCCATTTTCTATAGACATTGTGTGTATTTATTACAAGGCTGTAATCACAATGTATGTTGGGAAGTCTTGTCAAGCCTAATATCCACTGACTTTATTGACTGCATCCAGTTAAGAGTCTATGGGAGGGTGAATGGTTGCCAGCGCCTAGCCCCCCTTTTCAATTTACAGTTGGGAAAGTGGGTACCCCACAGCAACATGGGCTCTATGGATGATCCTGGTCATTATCTGTTGACTGTCAATTTACTGTGACATTTAAAGTAATGTCAAAAACAAAATAAATGTCAATGAATATTTGGTTGACCAAATTATTTGTATTTCATAAATATTTAACCCAATAGCTACAACATACTTAAAAGATGTTTGGACCGGCCAAAAGATGTAACAGGCCATCCTTCCATGTAGATCATGTAGGGTGTCCAATCTCACCCAGAAAGGGCCGGTGTGGGTGCAGGTTTTCATTTCAGCCAAGCAGAAACTGCTCCTGATTCCACCTGCGTAATTAAACAGTCTTGGCTTTCATTTAACAATCAGGCATTGCATCTGATTGGTTGGAGTAAAAACCTTAACTCACACCGGCCTTGTCTGGATAAGACTGGACACCCCTAGTGTAGGGGATCACATAATCATTTTCATTTGCCTGCTGCCAATGACAAGCAGGATGCATATATGACTGTTGCATTCTCTTCTCATCAGCAGTAATGTGATGCAGATGGGAAAGCCCTTTAACATACCAGTGTTGTCAGACTTTTACTTGCTTGATCAACTCATATTTAAAATGTATGGTGAATCATTGAAAGGAAAGTCAAACAATAGCAGTTTGTACATCAATTAGTATGTAGGATCTTTTCATGGTTTAATTAGCAACACTTGTAAGAATGGTTAACATTTTCCAAAATTTATTAGTGTGTTCTAAATGTGCTTTTATTTAGACAGAAATATTTTGCTTTGATTCTATCCACCAGATTTTTCTTACTGTTCTAAAAATAGAATTAGTGGAGTGGCTATTCCGAAGTGTTCCTGGGTGTACATATGTGTATATAAGGTAGTGTGTGTGTGTGTGTGTGTGTGTGTGTGTGTGTGTGTGTGTGTGTGTGTGTGTGTGTGTGTGTGTGTGTTAATATATATATAACATATAAA
>JAYDZF010000018.1:9155487-9174763 GCA_034509105.1 Microcambeva barbata | reverse complement strand
CCCCACCCGGGGATCGAACCCAGGACCTTCTCGCTGTGAGGCGACAGTGCTACCCACTAAGCCACCGTGCCGCCCACCATTTATACTGTCATTCAATTTAGTGTTAATAACTTGTTTAACAAGGCTCTTGCTTTTTAGAATTCTGTAAAAGCACATTTAAGCACATTTACCAGTAAATTTACTCGGGCTCTACTTAAAGGCCCTAATATGATTAAATTTACTTTAATGAATCTTTGATCAAGTTCATTGAATTCATGAACAAACATTGCATTTCCTATTCCCCTTTTTACACATTTTTACCAGATGTAAAGTGGACAGCAAATCCTTATCCTTATATGACTGGAAAGGTATATTCTGAGAACAATACAAACACTAAAGTGTTTGCTGTTTGCTGATCAAAAACATTCAGGTATGAAAAGCAGAAAAAAACAAATGATTTCACAACATAAGATAATTGTTAGATTGAGTTTATTGAAAGTAAGTAACCAAGTAGGATGGAAACAACACAACCACAAAGACTTTAATAATTAGCTGTTACTTATAAGGTATGGGCCTTAGCAGCTTAAATTACCATTGTTTTAAGCAATACTGACAATTAATTGCAAAATAAATTTAAAATGCCACACAAATAGATTTATATGTAAGGCACTCTGGAGGTAATAAATACATTTTACTCCAACCACTCAGTAGATGGTGTACAGTATTCAACTGTGGATTGTTTGTGCTGTGCTGGAAATGCTGCATGGTAGATCAAACTTTTCTTTCCTTGGTTTCTGTGGTTGAGGAGACTACCTTTCCATCCACCAATGTCTGTGTGACAGTCATTACTTTCACTCTTTTCTGCTCATCAACGGCATCCTCAAGCCTGAAAGAAAAGTTCATGATTAACCAAGAAGCCACAGGGCAAGACAAATGGGACAGTAAGATTAACTGCAAATATTTGACTTACTTAAAGTCTTCGCCATCCAGGAGTCTTCTGTAGGTGGCGATTTCGGCCTCCAGCTTCATCTTGATGTTCAGGAGAGCTTCATACTCCTGGGTCTGCTGCTGGATGTTGTTGCGGAGCTGCATCAGCTCAGACTCCAGATGCACAATTATGCCATTGAGGTTCTCGATCTCCATGTTGTAGCGCATCTCTGTGTCACGCAGTGTGCCTTCCAGTGAAGCTTTCTGCAAAACACAACATTAAAAACATTAATAACATAAATAAACATAAGATGCAGGAATTAGACTGTAAATGAAGACAAGACAAGACATTTACCAGACTCTTCTGAGACTCAAGCTCAATCTCTAGAGTCTGAAGCTGTCTTCGGAGGTCATTGACTTCTGTTCTGGCACCCTGAAGGGCTTCCGTGTTCTGTGAGACTTGTACCTGAACTTCCTGGATCTGTTAAATAAAAGAAATATATTCAAAAATTGTAAAAATTTACTATTAATAATATTTCATTTAGCATAATTATATATTGTTAGTATATGACTGATAGTACTGCTTAAACTGTAAAAAAAAACATGAAATGGATGTATTTACAGATTGTTTGATTTTACCTGTGTTTCATGCCAGGCTTTGAGATCCTCTGCATTCTTCTGTGCCATTTTTTCATACTTGGCTCTAATTTCTGCCATGATCTGAGCCAGGTCCTGTCCCTTCGGGGCGTCAACATCCACCTGCACTCCTGACTGTGCGATCTGGTTACGCAGGTCCATTACATCCTGATAAGAGAGGAAAAATTGTTAAAATCTGATTTGCATTGTATATCAATAATCAAGTCTAACTTTGCTATGAATTGTATATGAGACAATCCTGGAATTGCACTTACATTGTCGTGGTTCTTCTTGAGGTAGATGAGCTCTTCCTTAAGGGCCTCAATCTCACTTTCCAGGTTCAAACGACTAATATTTGTATCATCAATGACCTTCCTCAGACCAACAATATCAGCCTCCACTGACTGGCGGATTGACAGCTCAGACTCGTACCTTAAATATAAATTATTTTTTTTCTGTGAGACTTTTGTTGCTTGTGATTAATTCAGACTACAAAGGTATATTTCAAAGTGTTCGCTGCTAAGGCACATTATATATACGTACTTTACTCTGAAGTCATCAGCTGCCAGACGGGCATTGTCAATCTGGAGCACGAGGCGGGCATTATCCACAGTTGCATCAAAGACCTACAAACATGGAATCAGAGGTAAGCGAACTGCTTATTTTATGTCATACTATATTGTGACCAAGGTAAATATGCATGAATACTGACCAGTATGTTAAAAAGTGTTAAATTGTGGCCTATACTGGTGTGTGTATTCCCTATTCAGTGGGTTTATTTTGCTAGAATAAATGCTGGAAAATGCCTTGTGCCAAAGATCACAAGATAATCATTAACAAACAACCAGCTCTGGTGACGCAACCAAGCAGTTGCTTGTTTTTAAAGGTGGCAGGGTGGTGGCTAGGTCAGGTTTTCTGCTTTCCCCAGACAAGAAGGCTGTTTTCCAAAAGGTTTGTATGGTAGCATTCAAATTCGGTATGTTTAATGATTAATCTAAACCATCTGAGTTAATTTTACTAGCAAATAGGTGTAAATATACCACTTTAGTGTCTGATCAAAAGAGTTCCTTTGAATCACTTCATAAATTGATATTACATTCTTTAGAAGAGGTTTAATTTCCACTGTACAATATATTTTCTACAAAGGCCAATATGTTGTAAAAAACTGCTCTAACTGAACCTGTGAAGTTTTTCAGTCTAATATTACACAATCCCTGGACTTTATATCTGCCTGAAATTACAGAAATGCACCCATGCATGACGCTAACTACAGGATGGGAATTCTTAACCAGTGGAATGCAGACCTTAATGGAAAAATATGGGTCCCAGTCATACCAAAAGTAGTCTTGTTTTTGTTTCGCATTTTAGTTATCCAATTAAACAAAGCTTTTATGGTCTTAATCCAGCTAGAAAGATGTGTGGATGTCTTCAGGCTAAGTAATCAGCTTTTATTACATTCTGCACAATTCATATAATTCTCATTAACCATTACATTCATATTTTATACATGATTATTAAATATACATGATTATATTCAGAAATAAAACATCAGAATAATAATAATAAATGAACTTAACAGGCAAGGAGAAAATCAAGGTTAAAAATGTAGTGTTGTTAAAATAAACACTGATAATAAAAAAAGCAGGGGTGCTATGGCTGTGACTTGTCTCTCATGTGGCTTTTTTTGGCTAATGTTGCCATAACATATCAGAGGAACAGACTGTACAAGCTTTACAAAATCACTCACCTTCTTACGTAGGTCATCGAGGATAGCCTGATAGCGGCTGTAATCACGTACATCAGGGCCTCGTTTCTCCAGAGCCTCACGGATCTGAAGCTCCAACTTGCTGTTGGCCTTCTCCAAGGACCTCACCTTGTCCAGGTAAGTGGCCAGGCGGTCGTTGAGGTTCTGCATGGCCATCTTCTCATTGCCCATGATTTCTCCTGTGGCCCCAGAGGCACTCACCTGGAAGGAGCTGGATAGGGATGAGGCTGGGCCTCCCAGTCCACTCTGCAAGTTGGAATAAGAAGCAGAAGAGATACGGGTGCCCTGGCCCCCAGCACCCCCATAGATGCTGGCAGCCCGGTAAGCAGGCATTACCGAGCTGCGCTGGATGGGCCCCTGGGAGGAACGAACGGAGTAGCTCATACTGACGCTCATTGTGACTGTAATGTTAGAGTGATGAATAGGCACAGAGAAGCAAGGAAGCCAGATGAGTTCACAGGGTTGAGGGAGAGAGAGATTCTGTTTATAAGCAGCTCTAGCCTCAAGCCCCACCTACATTCACCTCCCTCTGACCAATCTGATAGTTCCAAGTCAGATAGTGATTTTGGTGAATGAAATGCAGTTTCACTGGGCTTTTCTTTGCAGTTATAAAATGTATAAATTATAAAGTGTTTCAGGGGAAATATTTTCCAAATGTTCCAAATGCAAATACATTTTAATTTGCATTATTGTATGAAACAAAAGAATCAAATTCTAGTGAAAACCTGTAATAACACACCTAAAACTCAGTAAACAGAGTTTTAACAGTAACAGTAACAGTATCTGTTAAACAGCAAATATTTGTAACAAATAATAATTCCAGCCAATCAATGCTTTGTTTGATGTATCGTAATCATTTTGTTTTAAATGACAAAAATGACCATATCTATTTATTTTGTATATAAACTTTTTGTAAAGAGATTATTTTATATGAATTCAGTTTATTGGTGTGGCATAGTTATCCCAAAATATTATTTAATCGTCCCAGTGGGATAGTAAATGTTATTGCCACTGCTAAGCTCCAACGTTCAATAAAGGTGACCAACATTCAAGCCTGTCCAAATGTTTTTAAGTTTGACAATTTTACCAGTGACTATGTGGGTTCTCCTCTTGAATTCTAGCATCCCAGTGGGATAGTAATGTTATTGCCACTGCTAAGCTCCAACGTTCATTAAAGGTGACCAACATTCAAGCCTGTCCAAATGTTTTTAAGTTCGACAATTTTACCAGTGACTATGTGGGTTCTCCTCTTGAATTCTAGCATCTACCTCTTTCAAACAATTCTAAGTATTAAAGAGTATATAATTGTGTTTTGGAAGCGACTGGTTCATTTTTTGTTGTGACATATAAATCCCTGGTCAAGATAACAATGAACAAGTGAATCAATGTATTCATATAGCTTTTTCACCATTACTTCACTTTAGGATCACAATACTTCTTCTACCTGCAATTTGGAAATATAATGATGTTGTTACCTCACTGAACAAACTATCTGGCAATTGTAGCTCCTTTTTATTAAAATATTTATAAAATATATATACAAGAAAGTTGTACCCAAGGTTTGATTCCTTTATTTATTTTTACATTTTAGTGTTTATCCTTAACTGGGGGTTGGCTAACCCTAACCCTAACCCAAGATAAATTCCCAGTGGTTGAGGAATAAGCTTTTGACAAAGTCATACTTTTTCACTTACTGCATTATATTGGTTAGGGCAAGGATCAGTTCATGTATGGTCCCTGTGTCTCTGTAAGGAAACTTCGAACAAGGTTTATCTCTAAAACAACATTCTTAATATTATTTAAACCCTATTACCAAGGTTGGACATAAATGGCAAATATATAATGTCATATGACAAAAATACAATTAAATTTTTTATTTGATTTGAGGAGCATGCAGCTCCTTTAAACTAAGCTTCATTCCTGATAGATTAAAAAAAACTGTGGTTAGATAAGATTTTTATCTGTGGTTAGATAGGGGGGGGGGGGGGTTCTGTTATGGGAGAAAAAGCTAATGTCTCGTATAAAGCATGAATTTGCAAAACTTTAATTTGTAAAACTGAAACAATAGTTATCTTTAGTTCCCAAACAATGAAAAGTGTAATTTTATTTTCCATTATGTAGTTAGGTTTGTCAAAATAAACATTTTAAATGGTCATTTAATAACACATTGTTCCAGGGAATCTATACATCATGTTTGTTTTTATTGTTTTAAAAAATGTCCCAATGTTTTTAAAGATTAAGAAATAACATGCTTCAAATTCATGGTTGGTCAACATTTCCCAAGTATAACACACCTTGATTATGAGCTACGTTCATAATCGGGTTGAGACTTGCCCTTGCTGTGGCAATGGGTCTATGTTAACCATCAGCATAAAAGAGAGAAATCCAGATGGTGGAAGTTGAATAGATTGTGGGTCTGACGTACCTGTAAAGAATTATGGATGCTTGTAAAGTTCGTCAAACGGATGATTAGTGTGGCTCAACTGTACAAAACATGAAGGGACTAAATGCCTGGTGGTCTCACAGTGCTTCAACATCAACACACACATGCTTATTTGAACATTCATGCAATCCAGTAGCTGTTTTCACTCTGATGAGTACTTAGGGGGGGGCAGTAGCAGGATTTAGCTCTAACAATTGGTCAGAGTGTATTAGGTTGAAGACAGAAACTCAGCCAGTATTAAGGAACCTTTTTAGAACCTTAATCAGCACTGAGTTAACATAACTTATCCACACTATAAGTCATGTAAATAGTAATGAAACTACATTAGATGAGAACAATGCATGTGGGTGGGGGTCTGGAGGTAGGGGGATGTTTTTCGGTCATCCTGTCTGGTGGAATGTGTTTGTTCTGTGAGACAGGAAGGGCAGAGAAAGGAATTTGGGAGCTGGAAGGTTGAACAATAACTTTCATGCAAAAGTGCTTGCTCCTCATTGAACTCTATGTTGGTTTATCTACATTTATTTAGACATATCAATGTTTAACATTTGTATCTACCAAAATCACATTTGGTAATTGTTTCAAATGACACTTTTAGCTTTACACATTAGGTGATATATAATAAACTTTACAATGGTGACAGTTGCTATGGCTTTCTAATGCACAGCTAATAGCAAGATGTAAAACCTACTTAAATTAGCAACATTTAAATTTGTACTGTGTATATTTGTAAATAAAAATGCAATGAAATCTACAAATAAGATTTGATTTGATTATTTGTGTCAAGCATTAACCTTTCTCTTAATTGTTATAGGTGGTTATTGGTGGTTATTGGTGGTAAGAGCTAGAAAGATTGCAAGAATTTACACAATCATAATGTCAAATAGCTTTTCCATGACTTGTCATAGGCTCTAAAAGTAACACAAGAAAGAGAAACTGCTATCATTAATGTTATTCACTGTTAAGGACAGTGACAGAATTACACAATCACAGAGATACTGGTTTACATTTTTAAAATATCAATAATGAAAGAGTAAAAAGGCTGTATAAATACTACATATACGTTATTGCAGTTGCAGAAAATTCATGTTTGAAATGTGACATTGTTTAAGTATTCAGTGATGCCATTGTTGGTTTTGAGCTTTTCAGATTTGGGTGTGTTTTTCTTGTCCATTATTTCACTTCAGTTTCATCTCAATGATGAAAGTAAACCCAAGTAGCTTTCATGCACTTGTAGATTAAAGCTTTTGGAGCTTTTAATTGAAACCATTTTCACATGACAGTTCACACATTGTCTTGACAATTCACACATATATACAACTGGTTTGTAAAGGAATCTTAACATCGTAATTTATCCATAGTAACATAGTAAAAATGACATAGTAATTTTTTATTGCTTAATATTATAAATAAAGTATAACATAACTTACCCATTAAGTTATTTTGCTTGTTTAAATTAACATTGAACAGGTGGGTTCATAAAGTTTATGGTTAACATGTTTTCACTTACATACAGATAACCCATGTTGTGGATACTTATGTACCCACATACATTTTCTCATATGGTGAGACAACTGTTTTTCCCAAAAACGTGCTGAAACATAATACACAACTGAGAAGTCGTTACTACAGCTTAATGTTGCATTTATTGATGTGGTGGCAGGACACAGTGTGTGATTTTCCAAAGTACTACAAAGCCCTTGTGACAATTCTTCACAGTACCATGACAGTTAAAACAAAAACCAAATGTTCTTACAAACATTGTTTTATGGTGTATGCTTTTAATAGTCAGTTTGGTCACCTGTTACCAGGTATAGTGCTAATCTTACAGTGTTCCTTGTATAACCTTTTTTGAGCGTGTTGCCGACATACCATTTCTATTTTCATAATGTAATCATGTTTAGCAAACATTTTTTAGCATTTTGAACATAATTTTGTTAACTAGTCAAAGACAAAGTCAACTTTATTGTCAAAACTGTAATATGTACAGGACATACACAGGATTGAAATTACGTTACTCTCAGACCCATGGTGCAACAATAAACATGAACACTACAATAACGTTTAAACAAAACTTTGAATAACACTAAGTATAAAAATGGTATTAAAGTAAGTTGCAGGAATGTACAGTATAAAGTTTTTGACATTGAAACAGTATAACAGTATAAAGTGTTCAAAATGTACAGTATAAAATGATTGACATTGACACAGACCTTAAATGACTTGTGCAGATTTAAAAATCAGAACAGTAGTGCAAATTATGGTGCAAATTGTGCAAAATGTAGATTACAGATCGTTAAAGTGCGGTGTGCATAACCAGTTCTTGATGATGCAGCGCTCTGAGTTTGTATGTTAAGGGGGTGAAGATATATCTGTTCTTTCTCAATGTAGCTACAGTAATACATTTCTTTTAAATGTACTGTCCTGTTTACACAACAGGTCATTACTACACTTCTTAGTCACTAGTTACTGTACAGATATATCTGTCTTAATGGCAAAAGGGTCCAAGCCTGTTCTGTCTAATTTGCCAGAGAGTTTCATGACCATACCTATGAGCAACAGCCCTTTCCCCATACTGTTTGCATCAAGTCGATGTGACTAATGTCATCAGTTAAGAATCAGGATAAGCTCACATCATAAAGGTATAAACACACAGCAGTGTGGGATGAAGTCTGTTTGATTTCCACTCACTTATCAAATCATGCCCCAGAGATAAGGCAGCAAACCACAAAGTGTCATAGCACATTAAATGAATCACCCAGCTGGTACAGACCTGGGAGCAGTGTACACTATGGAACACAGTAACACTTTTACTTTTTTTACTACAGGCCTCAGACTTTTATTAGCTGGCTGGGTCGTTTGGACTTGGAATCTCTTTCAGCAGTTTTAACAATGTTAAAGACTGTGTTCTTTGTGTCAGAGAGAAGGATGGCCTGTCAGGTTCAGCTTCTAGTGAAGTAAATTTGACTTCTGGAAGGCAGCTGTTCCTGTTTAATACTGGACTCATTGTGAGCTGCCGGCTTTAAGTGTTTACAGTTGACCCTTGATTAAAACAGGGTTGTTCATTTTGGACTAAAAGGAAATACAGAATACAGTTCCTTTTGTGTCTTTTTTCTTTCTTTTTTGCAATAAAAAGCAAATTGAGTGAAAAAGGGTTGGGCACTTGCAACTTACATAAGAAACTTTGTAAGTGGGGTAAAGCCTGGCAGAAATGGAAAGATTTAGGATGAAAGTCTAGCATTCATCCAGCTTCATTGTTTTTTCAAGTCACGTAAATTAAATTAACAGCCTTTAAGCTCATTCGAAGAAATCAGGTCCTAAGTGTACACAAAATTGAGTGTATTTATTGATGACTTTCCTGTCTAGGTTGTTGTGGGAAAGTTGAGCTACACTAACCCCACAAAACATGTAAACCATGCATGTAGTTTAATCCATCTGATTCTCTCCTGGCTTACTTTGAACAATATTTACTAAATATTCTATTTAAAGCACTGTATTTACTGTACATTTGGATAAACTGTTTACAAATGAAGGTCTGGTTCAACAGGATACGATTTTATCTTTATTGTTTCATGCACACTTTAATTCATATTGAAATGCACAATCATTTTCATATTCAATTTAAAATTCATGTAATTTTGCACACAACATTTTATCAAAAAAAAAATATCTGATTTGACAAATACAACAATAAAATAAATGCCAGTCTAAAATGAAATGTATTGTAAATGTGGCTTGGTGGTACAGCACTAGTAGCAGCGCTATAGTTCGGGTCACTTGATTCTCCCCCACTGTTCCTCTCTGTGTGGTATGTTATCCAGCCTATCAGTAAACATAGCAATGACTTTAACAAACCAACCAAGCAAACAAGGGCACTGCAGTCTGTGTGACATAACATATACTGTCATAGATTAGTTGTTAAGGTACTGAGCTAAATCAGTGTGTTTTAACTGATGGACCCTTCAGCGAGACCCTAGATGACGATGCTGCTTGGATTATAGTGATAAAGTGGTTGTTGCTTTGAATAAAATGAAAATTGTCCTTCTTTCATCACCTCCTCCCCTGAGAAGCAAATCTTGTGGTGACCATTTAACAAAATTTTATGTTGGTTAATGTACACATTTAGTTGATTACTATGAACGTGTGTCCAATTTTGCCATTGGTCACTGGCTGTTATGCCCTTTTTGTTTCCAGATTCTATTTTGTCTTTTACTCCCAAAGAAATGTGGAAGATAAACTGGCAGTTCATAGAGCAACTTACAAGTTGTGTTTTGCTTTGCAATGAATTAAAAATGAGAATAAAATATCTTACTATTCACTTATGACAAACAGTAACAAGCAATTAATATGCAAGTGTCATTGATGGACTGTAAATGGTTCACCACCCAGCTGGGTCCTATGATGGTGTTTTAGTTGATGAATGGTGTACAAAGGGGTGACAAAGTCACTTTTGGGCTACAGTCAGTAATTCTCTGTATGGTACCACCGTGAACGATTTATTGGCTTGTTTCAAACCTTTAATGTGCAATTTGGGTCATTATCCTGCTGCACTGTGAATAATGATAATGATAATTAAAAAATGTTAAGATCCAAACCAATTATTTTAAACTGTACTTTAAATTTAAGTTAGAAGCCAATCTCCAGCAAAGTTTTTAAGTCCTGATTTTTTGTCTTGATAAACTGTAGTATTAATCACTTCCCTATTCCTTGTCCTACATAGGTTACTTGCATAAATTTCAACATTGTCTTCATCAAATGAGAGACTTAGCCCATTGTTAATGTTTATTTAACTACATTCAGTAGTGGTGTCCTGGTCTTAAAATAATTTGAAAAAAGGCTCTATAAATATTTTATGACCAGCTAATATTCAGACTAGGCACTATGTTCAGCTAAGGATGAGAGTGATTCAATAAGGTTAAGTAGTTAAGTAGTTGATTGGTAAGGAGCGCACTTTTTTACTTCTCTTACTTCATCATAATTGATATCATTATTGCAAACTTACCATTGTTCCACATTTAATTTTTTTATTATCACAACTATAACCACAGTTGTATGTCTTCCTAGAATTGGTCATCCAAACAGTAAGTGCTGATGTAGATTATGTGAGTGATAGTAGTCAGAGGTAGGCAGATGTCTTTCCACCTATTAAAACAAATAGCAGGTGTGTGCTACATTCCTCTAAGCTGAGAGGACAGAGCTAAAACAGACATGCAACACCCAGTCATCACTTACATCACAGATATGAGCGTGAGAATAGCAACCTAAAAAACTGTTAACAGGGGATATAGAAGAGGGTTGATTCTCATTAAAGTGAGACTGACGTACAGAATGAGTCTGAATCCTACATAGGACATTCCATCTCCTCGTAATTAAAGACAGGATAAAGTATGAGGATATGTATCACAAGACTCCAGGGTGAGGTGGCGTTTCACAAGTTGTCATGGTCCGAATGCCCATCTGAAATCATGTTGGGATGTTTTTAAAAAAATAAAATAAAAAGAGGAATCTGTATTTTGTTTGTTTTTCTTTATTATCTTGATTTAGCTGAAAATTGTGGAAATAAATTGTGTTACTTTTGTCTGTTGAAGTTCTTGGATGGGCTCCAGCACCCCTACACAACCCTAATTGGGATAAGTGGTTTAAGAAAATGAACTTTACTAATTTGCAGAAATAAATATTTTCCAACGTTTACTGATAAACTTCATTGTATTTTTGTAAATATAAACACACATTCCAAGGATTTTTATCCCTTTGTACTTCATACAAGCATATTCAAATGGAGACAGACATTGATTGCAGGCAGACCACTGAAACACATGCTGTCTATAAAGCCACACTGTTGTAGCAAAGTAATGTAAAGTAATGTCAACATATAGCTGATAGGTTCATAGACTTTCTGGGAAGAGAGGATACTTTGATGGTAGCTTGTGTCTCTCTAAAAATCCAATATATACATCCCTGTCAATGGTACCTTCAGATGATAGCACCTGAGATTGGATTAGTTTACTGGGCACAAGTGCTTTGATGATATTTTCTACAAATTCAACACACCAATGTGAGGCATGTAAAAAAAACTCCATGTGAACCCAGTAACATTTTTAAAAAACCAACAACCACACAACAACCTGAACTTTGAAACAAGCCTTAAACATCTATGGACTCTTCTCACTGAGGTGCATCTTCACGGCTAAATTTAGTTTATTTGTAGGGTGACACATTGACTCACAGCTGTTTGATACCTACCTGAAGTGTCCATGCCATTTCAGTGTTTCAGAATTTACATGTACAACAATACTGTGACCGTCTACTGTCTGAGCAATTGAGAGGTAAGGGCCTATAATTACAAAATCATTATAATAATTCTTAATAATAATAATAAAATATATTTTTATTAATAAAATTGTTTTTTAAACAAACAACTCCTCAACAACTTTTGTTCTATATGAAACCTTCATGTAAACAATACACTATGTTAAATTACTTTAACATACTTTCCCATGTGAAAATATAAGTGTACAAACCGTACCATTGAGGGTACCACCCCAGTGAAGAGAGCCTTTCCACCTCCTCCTAGCTCAACCATCAGGATAAAGAAGGATTCAGTGTAGATAAATGAAAAACAAATAAATTAAAAGATGAATGCATGTTCCGTATTTGGTGGTGTGAAGCTGAAATATCTATGCTTGCCTATATATTCCCTAGATGGGAAAATATACATTATCTTTCCTGGTCAAGGGACCTGCTTTATTGCATGCTCCCTTTTGTTCCATTGACCCCTGTGAAAATTACACACCACATTTCACAACATAGCCACTTATCCAGCTGGGCAGAGACACATTGGCTAATTTATGATGTTCACTGTCACAAGTTAAAAACCCTCACAATTGGGTGAGGGGAGGAGAGGAAAGACAGATTGGTGAAAAAAGGTTGCTAGAAGAAAACAGTCTCTGTTATCCTGCCAGAGACCCTCAGTAGCCTCCCACGCTGGGTGCTTAAGTGAAGGAAGAATACTGTATGTGTTTTGGTGTTTGCGTGTCAGTAGAGAACAGTTTGTGTGAGTGAGAGTTGGACCATCCTTTATCTGGCTGTCATTGTGGCAAAGTAATGCCTTTGACATTTACTGAGACTATAGCATTCCAATCTTGAACATTTTTTCTCTCTCTATAAGCGCTAAAAGCTATACTAGTGGGTTGCTTTGGAAAATCAGAATCAGAAATACTTTATTGATCCCAGGGGGAAATTGCAGGTATCACAGTAGCATAGAAGAAGAAAAATAAAAGCACTCTAATAAAAAGAGCAACAGAAAACCAATGCTTTAAAGCAGGCACCACATGATATGACTTCTGCATGAATTCCTCCTTAAGAATTCACAGCTAAGTTTCACAGCTAGTGCTAATTTGCAAAAACAGATTCTGGTCAAACTGTTTTTTGGGTAAACTAGTAAAGCAACTTACTCCCTCATTAAAAAAAGCATAAGTCATGTGAGTATTCAGAAAGTTCAGTCCAAGCTGGAAAAACTTTGGTAGCAACAGTAATGTCTGTGTCCAATTGCATGTTTTGAATAGGGAGTTTTCCAATTAGCAGCAAAGGCTTTTATCTGGCAACCCTCCTGACCTCTTCCACCTCTGTCTTTCCATGCCATGGCCCTGGTCAGAGAAATATTGCATGTGTTTGTGGAGGGTGGCACAGGTGTATGAAAGTAAATGGAAAGTGTGAGAGCAATGTATCATCCAGCTTTCACTTTAGAGTGTTATAGCTAAAGTCTGACAAAGCCATGGTTGTTTACAAATCATAGATCAAGTATGTGGCCACCAGAGTGTGAGCTTGTTGGTCAACCAATTTCAAATTTATGGATATGGGTTAAGCTCTTATGTTTTCAGTTCTCTTATGTGAAGACTTTCAACAACATTTTTACGTGTCTTTACCATGGTGTCATCATCAGTTCTATGTACCCCTGTACCAGATAGGGTTGAGGGCCTTGCTCAAGGGCCCAACAATGGTTGTGTAGAAGAGCCTTTATTTGGCTACACAAAAAGAACTTGAAATTTATAACACATTTAAATCAATGTGGATTTTAAGATGATTATCAGAATCATGATTATGCAGTTGTGCATTTTAATTAACACTTGATATTTACTAGATATTTACTTCCAACATACACACACTTATGTCTTTCACAAAATATTTATTCACTTATTTCATACTTTTTACAAGCAGTCAAACTGTGTGTAAATGTAAATAAGTTCAACTAAGTTAAAAGCATTAGCTGGTACAGTCAGGCCAAAAAGTATTTAGTCAACCACTGATTGTGCAAGTTCTCTTACTTTGGAACCTAACCTTTGTTGGCAATGTCAGAGGTCAAAAGTTTTCTGTATATCTTTGCACACTGTAGCTGGTATTTTGGCCCATTCCTCCATGCAGATCTCCTCTAGAGCGGTAATGTTTTGGGGCTGTCGCTAGACAACATAGATGTGGGGTTGTGGTCTGGAGGACCTTTAAATGCTTTTTATTCCTTGGTTGCCAAAGTGGTGTGTTTGGGATCATTGTAATGCTGGAGACCCAGATACATTCCATATTTAATGCTCTCACTGATGGAAGGAGGTTTCTTCCCTTAACGTCCTTTCCCCTTTGCAGAAAACAGCCCCAAAGTATGATGTTTCCACCCCCATGCCTCACAGTACATATGGTGTTCTTGGGATGCAACTCAGCTTTCTTATTCTTTAAAACATGACGAGTTGAGTTTTTACCAAACATTTCTTTTTTTTGTTTAATCTGACCACATGATATTCTCCCAATCCTCATCTGCATCATAGATGCTCTCTGGAAAACTTCGGACAGGTCTGGACATGAACTGGCTTAAGCAGGGGGACACACCTGTGTTAGTGGTGGTAGCCTTTGTTACTTTTGTACCAGCTCTCTGCAGGTCATTCATCAGGTCCCTCCATGTAGTTCTGGGATTTTTGCTCACCGTTCTCATTATCATTTTGCCCCCACGGGATGAGATCTTGCATGGTGCCCCATATTGGGGGAGATTATCAATGGGCGTGTATATCTTCAATTTTCTTACAATTGCTCCTACAGTTGATACATTCACACCAACCTGCTTTTCTATTGTAGACAGGAGTCTTTTATACAGATAACGAGGTCAGACAGGTGTCATTAATAAGTAACAAGTGGAGGACAGAAGAGCTTCTTTAAGGAGAAGTTACAGGTCTGTGGGAGCCAAAAATCTTGCTTGTTTGTTATTGACCAAATACTTATTTCCCAACATAATTTACAAAAGAAAAATCCAATGTGATTTCCTGACCTCTTACAGATCTCTCTCATCAAGTAGGGAAACTTGCACAATCAGTTACTTTTTGGCCCCACTGTATGTACACATACTAAATATATCTATAAAAGTTACATCTACATACATCTTTTGGGTGGCATGGTGGCTTAGTGGGTAGCACTGTCGTCTCACAGCAAGAAGTCCTGGGTTCGATCCCCAGGTATGGCAATCTAGATCCTTTCTGTGCTGAGATTGCATGTTCTCCCCGTGTCTGCGTGGGTACTCTGGTTTCCTTCCACAGTCAAAAGGCATGCTACCAGGTTGATTGGAGACAATGAATTGCTCAGTAGGTACCTGCGATGGACTGGCGCCCAATACAGGGTGTTACCTTTTGCCTTGTGCCAGTTGAAGAGCTGGAATAAGCTCCAGCACCCCTCCCTGACCATAATTACGATAAAGGATTAAAGACAATGAACTGAACTGAACATACATGTTTTATTTTAAAACATTGTCATTCCTGGAGATCTTTCCTGCTCACAGATGTTTTATGTATGAATAGTTTTCATATACAGTGGTTATGGAAAGTATTCAAATTCCTTTAAATGTTTATCTCTTTTTTCATTGCAGCCATTTGCTAAACTTAAAAAAAGTTTTTTTATTTTATTTTTCATTAATGTACCCCATCTTGACATAAAAAACAAAAATGAGGCCCAGAGCACTCTGGAAGAGGTTTTCTTCCAGGATATCTCTGTACTTGGCCACATTCATCTTTCCTTCCATTACAACCAGTCATGCTGGCCCTGTAGCTGAAAAACACGCCCATAGCAAGATGCTACCACCAAACTCTATGTGGGCCTTCGTATGTCTTGCACTGAGGAGATACTTTAGTCAGGCCACTCTATCATAAAGCCCTTCTAAAGTTCTTCTTTACCTCTCTCACCAAGGCTCTTCTCCCACGATTGCTCAGATTGGCTAAACGGCCAAGTCTAGGAAGAGTTCTGGTCGTCCCAAACTTCTTCCATTTAAGGATTATGGGGGCCATTGTGCTCTTAGGAACCTTGAGTGCTGCAGAAATTCTTTTGTAATCTTTGCCAGATATGTGCCTTGCCACAATTCTGTCTCTGAATTCCTTGAGCATTTTCTTTGAACTCATGATGCACTGAGCTGTGAGGTCTTGTATAGACAGGTGTGTGCCTTTTCTAGTCAAGTCCAATCAGTTTAATTAAAAACAGCTGGACTCCAATGAAGGAGTAGAACCATCAGAAGGAAATGGACATCATGTTAGTTAAATATGAGTGTCACAGCAAAGGGTCTGAATACTTATGACCATGTGATATTTGTACATATATGTATGTGTCCTGAAGAGGGCTCTGCAGAGGTCATGTGTCATGGTGATAGACTTGTTAAATCAAAGTGCTTCAACAAGTGTTACCATACATAAGTATTTTTAAATACTCTGGTCATAATGAAACATTATGGACAGTTTCTATTTTTATTTGATTTTTGGTGTGTGATGTTTATGTATGTTAAGGGTGTGGTGCTAATAATTATAATGATAATGATATGAAACAGCCTTTTCTGCTGTGTTGCTCTCGGCAGTAGTGGCCTAGGCATAGTATCTGTCTCAAACTGGTTTGTGTTGCAGATGAAACTACATTGCCTGCTCCTTACTACCAAAGCCCAGTTTTTCTCAGTGCCCTTTCTTTTATTGTTCTGGGACTTGCGTTTTGTTTGCACACACATTCATAGGACATGGGGGCCTTTAAGGCCAGCACATTCAGGTGACAATAGAAATTTAATGCCATAAAATGTTTGTTGAGTGCATAACTACTGATGCACTTCTGCTTTCAAATATGCACTTCTGCTTTTCATAATTACGTGAATATTCTTCCCCTTAAAGCTTCTTTGAATGGACTAAAGGAGGAAATCAGATGGTGCTTGGTCCAGACTATAATCTTCAAAAAGTGTCTACACCTTATATAGGATGAGGAGTAGTAACTGGTTTTTAGAACCATCTGTTTAAACTAGCTTTAAGGGGAAGAGCATTTTTATGTGATGATGTATAAACAGCAGTGCATCATCATCAACCAAAAACATTTAGCTGATGACATTAAAAGGGTACAATGCTGGGAAAATTGCATCACAAAGGAAGGTAACTGAAGAAAAGTGGTGTAATTCAATTTTGAAAATCTTTATAACTACTGTACAGTGAAAGAATTTGGAAAACTTTTGGTCGATTTGAATGTCATGGCAATCTGTACATAATTAAATTAATAATGGCCTGCCAGATGTAACCCTGCATCTGTAGAAAAGAAACGATAACTAATTATTAAATAAAGAAAATAATAAAACTCAAGTAATACTTATATTCCTAATAGTATACGTTATAGTATAAGTAATACCATATTCAACAAAACCAAAGCATTAGTCACACCTTGCAGCAGGACATGAAAATACGTAGCAATACAGAAAAGTGCCGTCATTACCTTCATCCCCCACTTACAAGCAAATATAGGCATGGCAGGTTTTGATACTACAGATGGATATAAAATATTTTCATAAACAGGAATACATTGCTCTACTGACATGTTGAAATCAGACTTTAATTTAAAACGAATTATATTACTCAACTTTAATTAAAAATGTATTATATTACTCAACTTATGTATGTAAAATTAATTCCTTCTATGGAATGCACCAGAGTACCAGAATTTGGAAACGCAATAGAGCCAAACAATTAGTGTGTTTGTTATTTGACATCTACTATCTGTAGAGATGATCACAAAGGGTTATTTTGCTCAAAAACTGAAATTCATTATAGTTGGGAAGTGAAACATAACTAATGTAGCCACTGTGGCCGTTTTTGTTCATTGGGTCTATCTAAAAATCAAGTGAGTTGCTTATTAGAGATTCACCTACTAAGCTAGCTGTTCAAACCACAGCACAGCTAGCATGCTATCTAATATCTCTCTTTGTGTGCCAAAAATGGTTAATTGTCAGAGTTACTTGTGCAAAAATGCTCAGAATAAAACATTTAGGTAGGCAGGTTAAGGGAGCTAAGAATTTAGACATAATTCATCTCTGTAGCTAAGTTTGTGTAGGATGATGTACAATGTAGAGAGCTCATTAGGTTTTCAGACAGACCCATTGTTTTTTATTATCTTAAGTAAATGGAATCATTAATGAGTATAATGAGTGTTGGGTTTTTTGGGAGGCATGGTGACTAAGTGGGTAGCACTGTAGCCTCACAGCAAGAAGTTTGTGGGTTCGATCCCCAAGTAGGATGGTCTAGGTAATTTCTTTGCTGAGTTATCCTTCAGGTTTCCTTCAAGTTTCATCACACAGTCAAAACATGCAACCAGATTAATTGGAGACAGTGAATTGCCCTGTAGGTACCTAGACACTGGGATGCATAGATGAGTGATTTGTGGTGCCAGTCCCAAGACCAGATAAAATAGGAGAGTTGCGACATGAAGGACATCCGACATAGGACAAGCTGTACCAAATCAATGAGGTGTAAAGACAGAGCAGAGCAGAATGAAATGGAACAAAGGCAGAGGACATGAATGAGTGTTAACCTGGGTACCTATATATTAGTAATCTTATAGTTCTTGTAGTCAGTTAAGGGACACCAGGGGTGTCATGCGGTCTAATGTGTGCATAAGAGGTTGAGTTGACTCAGGCTCTACATACATGGGTTTTTGTTGTAATGACAAGGTGATGACTGAAAGATTACAGCTTTAAATAGTGAAGGTCACCAGTCTTTTGGGAAAAAAAGGACTACAAATTACAATTACTATTGTGGCTATTGAACACATAGAAGCAACCATATCATTACTTCTAATATTCTACTATGTTACTGTCAATTGGGTTGAAATGCAAATGCAATGAAAATAAATCCATGAAATATTTAATGCCCAAGAAAATGCCAACAATGGGCCAATACATCACTTTAATTTTATTGTAAAATTCATTTACAATATGCCATGCAAGTTACAAAATGAACATAAAGTCAAAGTTATTTCCTCTAATGAATAAATGAATTACTTGAATAAGTTATAATTACTGAAAGTAATAATTTTACAGGAATGATAACATAACTTTTTAAAAGGCGTCATAGCAATATACATATGCACATGCCAATATTCAGATTTTTTAAATTTATATATACACACACACACACACACACACACACACACACTCACACTCAGTCACCTATTGGGGACCAGTTCTGTGTCTCTTATTAACCTGGCTGCAC
>JAYDZF010000018.1:9128085-9153682 GCA_034509105.1 Microcambeva barbata | reverse complement strand
ATATATTCACCAACTTAGACTATTTTGTGCAGCTGCATCACATACAATTCAAATTAAAACACAATTAAACATAGGTTGTAACGTAACAAAATAGTTAAAAAGCCAAGGGGGTGAATACTTTCCAAGGCACTGTATTTACTCTAATGCACATATATACTGCATCCTGGTGGCTGGGGTAAACCAGGTAGTTTGGATTCTCAGCGCTAGTGTGCTAGCAGAAAATACTGTTTCCTAATAATAAAAGTAAGTATTATTATTAAAATTACTATTACTGTTGTTGTTGTTATAAATATTTAAATTATAAATATACTTTACTTTTTATTTAGCACATTTTACAGACTCAATGTCCCTTTACATGTGAGAAAACAAATACTGAAATTTATTATTTTTGTGTATGAACTGTGATAAACTGTCCTGCTGTTTGGTGTGTTGCCCAGTGAATGAGATCTACCACAACCCTGACCAAGGTAAAATAGTGGAACAACAGACAATAAATGAACGATTGAATGAATGAATAAGCCACTGTAAATATGAATGATATTACACTGTAAAACAGCAGGGGGCAGGATCTCACCTACAGGTACACTGCAGGTGAATGTTCTTAATCGCTCCTCCTACTGCCTATTCTAAAAAATTATCCTGTCCTTGCTCCACTTTGCTATACTTCACCTTAATAAATCATTTCTCCTTCCTTCAGTAATGCCCTCTGACAAAATAAGATCTTGTGGTTTCCTGCTATACCCAAGCCCCTCTGGTGTTTATGAGGTCTGAAGTTGTGTTTAGCTGCAAATCAGTAAGCGTTGTGCAATCAACTCTATTATGTACAGCTTCCTGAGGACCAGGACAAATAAACACCGTTTGGACTAGCTGGGCAACAGGGATAGGCCAGTGGGTGGGGTGTTTAGCAATATTGTTTCTAAAATTGAGCCAGATTTTATCTTAACAATGCACTCTCAGTGCAGAGGAAGTCCTGCTGTGTCTACAGCTTTCCATATGTTTTCTTATTCTCTGTATGGCTTCTTTATGGCAAACAATCAAGTTTCCTTTTCACTTACAATGTCTTGCACAACCACAAGCAGATATATGTTCTTATTTCACTTTTTTAAATCTTGCTGACACGCTCTTGTTCTCTCCCAAATTCCTTCACTGTTTCTTCTCTACTTTGTCTCCTCCTGTGCCAGACTCCATCAGCTCCTAAAGTCCTCCCTTTTTTCATTATCTCATTCACTCAATACTCAATACTTGCAGTTAGACTTTTCTGTCTATTATCTTTTCTGATAATTCTGTCACTGTTACTTGTGACTAACTTTATAGCAAGTGAACATATTTATTAATTACTACAGGAATGAGGGCAGATATAATATGAAGATATATTTAGGCTTAGAGTCAGCTGAGCAAAGAAACAATACAGTGCTATATTTTTTAAGCCAGCAAAAAACAACTTATGAAATAACTCGGTAATATAAAACAAACACTAGTATCACTTATTCATTGTCTGTTTAATCACAACTTTATCCTGGCACAGTGGATTTGAGACAGTGGGGTAAAAGCACATCCCAAACAGGTCACCAGTCATCACAAAGGACACATACATTCATTCGTGCTTAGGGAAGTTTTTAGCAACTCAAGTTGGCCTTTTGGAAGGAAATTGGAGAACCTGTCCATGAATCTCACTATGAAGCAATAGTGCTAACCACTGAGCCACTGGGCCACCCAAAACAGTAGCAGAAGATTAAAATCCCAAGACTGCCATGACATAGTTAAATTTCAATATAAATTACCCTTAGTTTAAGATACTCAGGTGCTGCCGCAGTATAGTTTCCTAGCCCACTACATGAGATCTAGTGATACAGAGAACACGTTGACTTTCCTTGACTTAGATGGTTAAAATACAAGAGAATGGAATGACAAAACCGCCAATCCAGCGGTTTAACTATCAGAAAGTACACTTGTTATTGTGCTCTCAATGCTTTATTGTATATTTTTCTGTGTTCCCTACCTGATTTTTTACTGCTGTAACAAGTTAATTTTCCTAAGAAGATCAATAAAGTCTTATCTTATCTATCGGAGATATGGGTTATAGAGGTGGCTTGCCCTAAGTATTTAACTTTTCTTGAGACAAAATTGTAGAGAAGAAAAGAAAAGCATATAGTTGTAATAAATTAAACCAATGAGCTAAGTGTTCAGTAACACACAATAAGACAATGTGCCCACAAGATCACACCTAAGGGAACAATGTCCAATGTTAAAAATATGAGGAAGGATAACACTTAAAGACATGTGGAAATGGTTAAACTTGGTCATGTGTCCCCTTTAAATAAAGAACAATGGGGTTAATGGAGAGGCTGCGCAAAAAAAACCCGACTTTGCCACCAGCATAGCATGCTTAACGGCAATTTATAAAATTAAAAATTTTGACAATATAAATGTTCTCTGAATCGCTGCATATATAAAAATTGATGTAAAGAAAATTAAGAGTTATATATTTACTAGTACATTCTAAGGTAACTAAGGTTAGTGTGGTTATTTACCTTGAGTGTATGGACAGTTATGTAACACTTAACTTAGTGGCATGGCCTCCCAGTTCTAACAATGCTCTTAAAAATAATGCTAAAAGACTGCACTCATTACAAATAACATGTAACAGTGTTTTACCAATGTCAAGAAGACCTTGAATCAAGAGACTTTGTGTCCACATTGCACTAAGGAACACTACCAATCACAGGTATGATAATAATGTCATGCTAATGGAATGTGTGACATGTTTGACATCACCACTAGCCCAAATATCCCAAAAATTACTTCTTCCTTTTATTCTTTATCTGTGTAATCGGTAGCAGGCACAAGTGGAGTCTGTATGTGGCAGTCTGGAGCTATGGTTGCATAAGAGCAACACAAGTAAGTACACCTAAATATGTACAACTTTATTTTAACTACAGAACCACTTATAAGATGTTTAAATTATTAATAAATTACCTTAGTTAACATACATTAAATCTTTAACAGCTAACTTGGCATTAGGTTGTAAATACAGGATGTACAAGATGCCCTCCTTGCCCCTTACAAGATATCCCAAATTCTAAACATTTGCAAGTCTGATCACCAGCTAACGACATTGTTGTGTTCTACCTGTAATCCAATATATGCGGCACATGCCACAGCTCAGATTCTAAACTAAATAATTTTGTAAATGTTTAATAAAGATATGAAAATTACAATTGTGTGTTAATAATTAACACATACTCAAGAAATGTTCTTTGTACTGTACCTAACAATGAAGCATTTACGCTTATAAGCACTTGGATACACCACCTATACCAAACTACATAATTACAGACCATTGCTTGTCAGTTATAGATGTAATAAATCATTTAGGGTACCAAAAAATCATAGACCACAGATAATTCAACGTGACCTTCGGAGGTGCACATCTGTATTTAGATTGGCTCTGAGTCATGCTCCAAATGAACAAAGCAGCTGCTGATTTGTCCTATCATTGCTGGGTAAAGTTCATAGACAGCTTGGGTGTGGTAGAGCACTGATGCACAAGGCTAAATCAATAATTCAGTTTGGCATAAAATAAAAACCCACGGTAGAAGGTAAACAGTCACGCTATCAACAGTGTTTAATGGACAATGCATTTGGTTCCTTGTCAGAGGGACACATTCCAACAGAGTAGTCTTATGATCAGGATTGGTGAGACTTATGAGAGAGCTGTAGTAGTACATGGTGCCCCTTCTATAATGGGTCAAATGTGAACAGGATTAAAGTTAAAGCCAAAAGTAGAAATTAAGGGCAGATTTCTTCTAGTAGTAACATAATGAAGCTCTTAGTTCATTTCCAATTGCGAGAAAGCATGCATTGTTTTATTTAGTAGATTTACTTTGTGTAAAAGTAGTTTACACAAAGAACCAGGACTATGTATTTAACATAAATGGAAAATATTTTTGTAGCTCACCATTAAACCAGCAATCCCTCTGTATGATCACAGCCAAAACTACATTGTTCATTAAACAGCTAGTGACTAACAGTGCACTCACACTCCCCAATAAGCTTGTACAACATCATGATACCTTACATATGGGCCCAAAACAAAATCATAAATATCCAAGAAAGCAACCAATACTGCTAAATTTACATTTATTTTATGAACTTGGATATCACATATGTTTACAGTAAATACTCTAAGAAAAGACATAAACTAATATGAAAACTCAATTGAGCATATTTGTTTAAAAAAGTTTGTTTGGTTTGATTAAGAATGTCGGTTAAAATGAGTAATTTAAGGAAACTTAAATTAATTAAAGATAATTAAAACCCATGAGTTACTGAGCAGGAAAATCAGAAGAGCAGAATTATGGCCTGGTAGTGTACTTAATAAAATCTGACTACTCAAAACCTGTTTAACTGGAAACTATATTCAGGTTAATGACAACAATCTGTAAAACCAGAGATAAATTTACCTCTACTACAATGTTTAAGATCCTATTTTTTAATTTAGAATACTTTGCAGTGAAATTGTCCTCTACATTTTTACCCAATCCATGCAGTGAAACACACATACACAGAGCATATGTGCCAAGATTGGTAAGCAGCCGTAGCCTCTACACCCGTGGAGCAGTTAGAGGTTATGTGCCTTTGGAATTTGAACCAGCAACCTTCTGATCACAAACCCAGTTCTCTAACCAACAGGCCACAGCTGCTTCTAGAAACTACAGACATAACAACATATGTTCTAAAATCCAATTAAAACTACAAATGTGTCTTTAAAAACAGACTCATTCTTGTAATTGTGTGGAACAACTATATTTTTTATATAGTCATGAGTCATGACCTGTCGACCCTGGGAAACGAATCAGGCAACCTACATTTCAGTGTACTCTAAAAGTACACTGGAATGCACCAATCACGACCCCCAAATTACAAACCTACTCAAACAAAAAATCACAGAGTAAACAAAGTGTAATCTGGCCCTAAATCAAAAGTACAGCAGAGCCGATTACATAGCCATGCTATCTGATCCAAAACTGAGGTCCACCCTGAGCAAGTACAGACTCAGTGAGCACCGCCTGGACACAAAGACCAGCAGACCCTTGTTTTTCTTTAAATGAAGCAGTAGTCTGAACAAAATGTACAAAAAAATAAATAAATATTTGCCAAGTGAGTAGTTCAACGTACTGGCACAGCACATTGTATTAAATCTGTATATGCATATTTTGTATATTTTGTTATGTAAAAGAATCATCTCCACTTGCTATATACAAGATCTTAGTTATTGAAATCTATTAAGCAAAACAAATGTGTGTATTTGTCATTCCAAGTAAAGAGAAAGGAGGGAGGGGGTAATGAAAACCATATGACAGAAACTGTCACATGTGTTGAGCAGGTGGTTGTTCTCTTACATTTGCTTTTAAACACAAACACTCGAATTTTATGCAACCAGAGAGGTTTTTAGAAAAGAATTAGTTCACACAATACTAGCAACATAACAACTTAATAGTAAGACATATATGAGTGCTGTTATTATTATTATTATTATTTTATTTTATTTCATTTTTTATAATCTTCTGAAAGAAATGCCTGCTCAGCATGCACATGTACAATGTGTGAACAGAGATTAAAATGAACACACCACATTATTTTTCAAGACTTATTCACTCCACTCATTTCCTTTGGAAAGTCTTTCACCCTTCACTCCCTCTTTTTTGTCTTGATCCACACAGCTCCCCACCCTTCCCCTGAGTCCAGTCAGCTAGGAGCATTCCAATCTCATTCCATCATACCTGCTGCTGTTTAATACAGTTCAAGCTCTGCCCAGTCTATGTCCCAAACTCCAATCCCACATACACCACAACATGAACTGCAACTATTTTGTATTCAGTTTCCTATGAATTACCCGTCTTCTGCTGCTAGGGGATGTCTGATTGCATTCAAGCAGGGTATATTGCTGCTCATGCCTCCTTTCTAGCGGACCCCCTTTTTTGCCCATGCTTTCTGCACAGGCACCTCAGTTTACTAACCAGGTCCTTGCAGAGCATAGAAGTCTGGTCATACCACCCTACAGATCCAATGGCCAATTATTGTCTGCAGCAGACACCAATTTTTACCCACTAGATGCACAATTGGACAGTTGCCAGACCAAGATTCAAATCACGATGCTCAGAATCTCTGTGCTGAATTATTTTTTCTCAAAAAAGCAAAGTTCACATTTGAGCAATACTTCTTTCACAATCATGTTTCATAATTATATGCTCTACACATTAATAGCTAACATCATAAATGCTTTCAATATGCCATAAGCAGTATTTGGTAGCATACCATTGTAAAGCAATTTCAAGGAGTTTAGATTTGTGCTGGCTCTCATGAATCCAGTGTTTGTTGATATTGTAGCAGACCCAAGGATGATGGATCACTGCTTAGCCTGGTTTCTTAAGGTTTCTTTCTGTAATTTAATGGTTTGTCCTGCTACTGTCACCCTTGGCTTGCTCTACAGGGGTTTTATTCTGTCAGGCCTGATTTCTGTACATTTGCTTTGGAAATGTATATTGTAAAAAGTGCTATACAAAATACATTTGTAATGCCAATATGTAATTACTGTGTACATCTAATCATACCTCCCAGCATACTTTCACTTCATTTTTAAAATTACTTTACAATTGTGGAACTTTCCCTTAAGGGAGACTGTATTTATGGGCCTCGTTCAGTGCCGGAAACAAAGACATGTGATCAGTAGGCATGATTCTGTGACACTATGATAAAACCACATGTCTGACTCATATACCACAACCTTCTAAAGCTGGCATGCTAGCAACTCTGAAAGGCCTGATACTTTTTCTCTCTCAAGACTGTGTCAGTACTAACTAAATGTGCCCATTTATATGTAAAATTTTGCAAAGGTTTATATTTATCGTATTCATTTTTGTACTTGATATGGAGGATTGCTAGAGGAATGTGGTTCATGTACTCTATGTAAAAAAAAAATCAAAGATGTCAGCACATCGATTTGCTAATGGGTAAACTATTAAATGTGTAATTACAACCTGCTTGTCCATATCAGAGTTACTGGTATACAGAGCAAGATAGAAAACAAATGTATATCCATACTCACACACACCCATCCAGCGAAGGAATCTGCTTACTCACTTTAGAGGATGGATTTAGAGAAGACACTTTAGAGAAGCCTCTGTTCTTAGGTTCAGGATCCTGTTGCGGAGCATTAGGGCTATTAAACATAATTACCTGGATACACTTGGATACAGGGATTTGTCAGGCTTAATGTATTTAAACAAACTAATTAACAATCATCTCAGTTTTTTATTTGAGGTGTCATAGTAGAGACACAGATAGAGTGAGGGTCAAAAGGCAAGATGATAAGTAACTGATTTGAGTCATGCATCTGGCATACGCATGTTTCAAGCGTGCACAATCTTGGCATCCGAGTAACTACTGTCCTATTTCAGAACTAGCATTTTTGTCTAGAGACCATTGTTTCTTTTCATCTGGAATCTTTTCTAAACAACAAATAAACAAAAAAATTATTTACATTATGTTGGTCCCTGGCCCTAACAGCAACTACTTAAACTCTCCTCAGGAATATTATTGGCAGACAATTATAAAAAGGTGAAAGTATTTCATGCATAATTCATACAGTAGGGATTTTAACTATCCTATATGGGTCTTAAACTGATGCCAACTCTAACCCCCTTTCATAGCTTCACAATCATTATCTACAGATTAATTGAGCTTAATAATCACATAATGAATTTATTATCTGTAGATTGGTCATTGCTGTGGTCAATTAGAGAAAAGATTAGCTACAAAAAGGGTGTGGCTTGGTGGGGTAGCAGTGTCACCTCAAAGCAATAAGATCCTGTGCTTTATTCCCAGGTGAATTGGTTTTGGTCTTTTCAGTGTTGAGGTGTGCATGTTCTTCCCATGTTAGTGTACGTTTGATAAGGGTCAATTGTGAAAGCCAGACAGCGAACTTGGGGTCCTTTGACTCATGCACTGGTTGCATTCATTCAATGAGGTCCGCCATGCCTACCAGCGCTCAAATCCGGATTTTTGAGTTTGACATTTTTCGTTGCAGTTAACGTGTGCTTATTTATTTTGTTTGCTGGAAAAAAACTGCATCTTTGTGCCCTGCTTCTCCAATCATACCACATTTAGCATATGCTTCAGCCTTTGTTAATAAAACCTCCAGAATGATTTCTGCTTGTGCTCTTGCTGTTATCTTATTAAGCATGGTGAAACCAGGTGGATTCCGAGATAAAAGCTTGCATATTTAACCACACCTCAGTTTAGAACCAGAATGTTTTAGAATAGTGGGATGCAAAACCACCCGCATAAGTTGATCGACAACACCCTATTCTGCCCTTCCTGCTTTTATTCACATGTTCTTACACAGTGAGTCAGTGCCTTATCTGTTCACTGTGTGTGTCCTTACAACTGAGGTGACACGTTTCAGAAACAGCTCACATCCTACTACAAAACAAAAATACAATAGAAAATCCATGTTTATTATTTATTCATTGTAAATCAGATTTTAGACTGCGTATCCCAGCCAACAGATCAGCACCAGTTCACATGATAAGTACACAAGAAGAGAATATGAAAACTGTAAAAATATTTCTGTGATAAAATAACTGATTATAATAAAACAAAATATTTTTGAAATTTTGAAAAAAATTGAGCAAGGACTGCATGACATGATACTATAAATGAGTTCCTAGTATTAAAATTGTGAAATCATTTTCTGATGTGACTGTCAGACAAGTTTACGGGAGTGCACACGCTAAACTGCATGTCCATTCCAACTTATTACTTTTTCTCACCAGCATGCCAGATCCCATACTGCTTCTCTAAATCAGGCTTCTGGTCTGAGGTTTGAAAAATGCACTCAGTGGTATTTATATATATATATATTGCTGTCAGTGTTTTTCTCCTTGATTATTTCATTTATAACATTTATAACTCAATACTATTCACAGCTGCATCAGAAATGCAACCTGAAACTCTCTAGTATTAAAATTATACACCTGCACACACTGGGAGAACATGCACAGGAAGGACCTTGATCACCCACCCGAAGATCGAATTCAGGACCTCGCTGTGAGGCAAAAGTGCTACCCACTAAGCCACCATGCCACCCTGTCATCAGAATGTTTCTTTAAATTATTAAAAATGCAGTCATAAAAGTCAGAATCTGCTGTATTTGTTGGTAGTCAATAACTTTTTTCAAGAGCTACAGTTTTGGAGATGCTCTGACCTATTCACCCACTCACTACTGGTCCTTGTCAAACTCAAGTCCTTACACTTGCCAAATTGTCCTGCTTGTAACAAGTCACCTTTGAAAGGAAAATGTTCACTTGGTATGTAATATAGAACACACACTAACAGGTGCCAAGATGAAGAGACAATCGGGGTTAAACACGTCACATGTCAGTGGTCATATTGTTATGCCTCCTGGGTGTATGCACAAAGAATGTCTCTATTCAAAGTTGCATTGCTAAAAAGTTCTAGAACAGAAAAGATTTTGCACTATAAATGATAAAATTCCTGGTCTCATCTGCTTTGCTTTTCCACTAACCTAACTAGTATATTTGGAACAAATCTGGTATGCCAGAATGATTTACAGCATGTGCCCTTGGCAACTTGGGGAAAAATCTTGCACACAGGAAAATGAAAGTCTAAGAACATGTAGTAATTTTGTTTTATTATATAAACTACTGACAGGAAATCTGCCAAATTCCAAGTAAAGAACTGTCATTTAGAACAATTACTTGCAGAAACTGGTCGACATAAAAGATGCAGTATAATCAGGCCTTAAATCATACAAGAAATAAAAACTTTTAAAATACCAATACTTGGTAAAAAGCATAAGTTACAATTACATCTTTCATCTGTCTTAGCTTTCTCATCACTTTCACAATGTTGAGTGAAATGATGTATCTTGATGACGATCCATCTACTTATAGACCTCATTTCCACCTTGGTTGACATAGCTGTGTGGCATGGTGCATTGTCCTGTACAGAATAACTTTTTCGGGGTTTTTTTCTGTCCTATATGTGATTTGCTATTCTTTATGTAGGTCACCTGTAATCCTACAGTCGTTGAGTGATAGTCAAATAATTTGGTCACCCTGGTCAGTGAAGAGTCGTTTTGCATTTTGTTGCTCTGCACTTGGTTGAATAACCCCAAAGTCCAATGAGAGACTTTCACATTGCTCTATTTTGATTTTGTGCCAAATTGAAGCATAATTGAAGCAATTGAACCCTTGCTGGCATTTGCCATTTTATGTAGGTCACTTGATGTCATCCTATTGTTGTTAAGGGATTTGCACATAAGTTGGTGGTTTACTAGATTAATGAAGAATTATTACTGTCACTTGTGCATTTCTATGGTCGTCAAGCGTCAAATATATTGGTGGTTCTTCCAAAGCTGTTCTTGATGACGTTCTACAGTTATTGAGTTGATTTTGGTTCTTCTGGTCAGTGAGGAGTTGTTTTGCCTTCAGCTCGTCTGTACAGTCAATTTGTTGTCACCAAAGACTGGCCAATGCTCACTTAATTATTTTTAGTAGATGAAAGATAATTACGGGCGGCACAATGGCTTAGCATGTAGCACTGTCACCTCACAGAAAGAAGGTCCAAGGTTCGATCCCCAGGTGGGTCGATCTAGGTCCTTTCTGTGTGGAGTTTGCATGTTCACCCCGTATCCATGTGGATTTCTTCCAGTACTCCGGTTTCCTCCTACAGTCCAAAGACATGCTACCAGGTTTATTGGAGACACTGAATTGTCCTGTGGGTACCTGCGATGGACTGGCGCCTCATCCAGGGTGTTACCTTGTGCCCGATGGGGAGCTGAGATGGGCTCCTGCACCCCTCCCCGACCCTAATTAGGATAAGGGGTTAAAGACAAAGAACTGAACTGAAAGATTATTATTTAATTTGCAGAATCATGGGCTGCACAATCACTTAGTGTGTAGCACTGTTGCCTCAGTCCAAAGACATGCCACCAGGTGGATTGGAGACACTTGATTGTCCTGTAGGTACTTGTGATAAACTGGTGGACTGTTATTCTGTTTGCCAAGATTGTACATGAGATATTGTGAACTTATAGAAGAATGGAAAATAATGGCCTTGGTTTAATTACCTTGTCATCCAATTTGATGTAATAAAAAAGTGTGTAAATGTGTGTTTAGGTTTCCTGACATCAATCAAACCTACAGTGACATTGACCAGGAGAAAGTGGCAAAACAGACAATGCATGAATAAATGTTCCAGTACTGAGCCTGTGTGAACAAAGTTATGTCCATGAGAACATGGTTTGACTAGTTTGATGTGCAGGAACTCCGCTGTTATCATTAAATTTCTGACTTTAACCCCAGGCTGAATATTTACAGGATAGAATAAAGCCAAGGTTTCCGGTCCAAGAGTTCCTGACCTGCTAACGCCTCTATGTGTCTTTCACTCAACTTAGACAATGTTCAAAGCAGCTGTGGAATGCAATGCAGTTGGAATGGCTTCAGATACAGAGGAAAACATACTCGTACCTTACTGAGTCACTACCAGCTTGTCTAGCTGTTGTCCATGCTGCACACAGAAGGTAATAAATAGTTGCTGGTGGTCAAAATAATATGAATTAATAGTGAAGATTGGTCCACACTTATGGTAAAATCTGGATAGTTATGGGTTAAGGGGCTCGACCAGGGCTCAACAGTGATTCTCTAGCAGCTGTGTTTATAATCTGACATTTCTTAAATCACTTTCATTGAGCCTTTTAGCTACCACTGCCCCAGGAATGCAATAAAAGTTTATTGCATTTAGGAGTATATAAAAAAAAACCTGTGAGGCAAACATCTCGTTTATATTTCTGGATATCT
This sequence comes from Microcambeva barbata, assembly GCA_034509105.1. Classification (NCBI taxonomy): domain Eukaryota; kingdom Metazoa; phylum Chordata; class Actinopteri; order Siluriformes; family Trichomycteridae; genus Microcambeva; species Microcambeva barbata. The sequence goes on along the minus strand of JAYDZF010000018.1, from coordinate 9,141,797 downwards.
GGTGTGTAATGATAAAGTAATGGTATGACTTGTGTATACGTCCTTGTCCTCTGTGTCCATAGCAACTGCCCAAACTTTCCACCGCTAGTAGTCATATGTCAGCGTGTATATGTATGTGTGTGATCTCTGGTAACCCGGTTGCTAAGGAAACGCTGGGTGTGGTTTTCTGCCAAGCCGATTATGGGGGAAGTTCTAAAGAGGCCCGGCAATGTGGGACAGCATTGCACACTCATTTCAATGGCTTTGTTCTCATACTCTTCTTAAAGTGGTATTGTAAATTTTTTATTATTATTTTAATTTTTACAATGAACAATAAGAGAATTATTTCAATGCTGATGGAACAGATTTAATTTAATTAAAACCCAGAAACTATTTTGCAGATTGAGTCATATGGGAGGTTAGAGATCAGAACACAAAAAGCCACCAAACTGGAACAACAAACAGCTAAATAAGAAACATGAATTAGTTAAATTATGCTATGTTATATGCTGTCACTTGCCATTCTCTTTAAGAGTTTGGTGCAGTCTGACTTTGGCAGATTTGCTATTTAAACAGGGCAGCTACTTGAACTTGAATGTGTCTAATGCTTCTCAGCAGAGGAAACTAACCTGCTCATTCAATCTGAGAAAGTGTGCGGGCACTTCAGTAATGGAGAATTGAGTCAAACGTAGATCAAATAACTTCTTCATCTTCATTGTCTTTCCCTTTATCCTAATTAGGGTCGGGAGGGATGCTGGAGCCTATCCCAGCTCTTCATTGGGCGCAAGGCACAAGGTAACATCCTGGATGAGGCGCCAGTCCATCTCAGGTGCCTACAGGACAATTCAGTGTCTCCAATCAACCTGGAAGCATGTCTTTGGACTGTGGGAGGAAACCGGAGTAGATCAAATAACTGACTGCCTTAAACATGCCTTGCGCAGGGTGTAAGATAGTCTCTGATCAGACAAATGTTTTTTCACAAATAGTACAATTGGGATCTTTATTAACCATTTACAGAAGTAGCACCAATTACTCTGGACTCTAAGGCATCTAGGATGTATAATCACCTAGACCTAAGGCCAGGTTCTGTCATGTTATGCATTTGTGTCGGTACAACCAAATTTAATTCAGACTTCTCTGATGGCATGATTAATTCATTAACACTAAGCAAAAAAAGAGAAAAAAACAGGGAATATTCTGGACAAGGTACTATTTCATCCCGGGGCTTTGGGCACCCCCTTCTCAGACACAGTCAGTAATGTCTAAACAGGTAGTAGTTTATTTTAGCAACATTTGTTTAGGGTTGCCATTAATCACAGTGCCAATCTTCAAATGGGGAAGGATGTGGAAGCACATGGCATCTGATCTAGTCAGATGAGTCATATCTTGAGTATTTGTTTGACTTCACAAAAGCACCATTCATTATAAATCTGACTTGACTATCCCACAGACCTTATAAACAAATCTCTGGACTTAATCTAATTACATTAAATGCACTCACATTGGCACTATGTGTCTATGTTACTTCCCATGAGCCAAATGTGAGGTGTGGCACTTTCAAAAGTTATGGACAGTCAATTTTATAATTATTAGAACTTGAATAATTCATATTTTATATAGTTACCAACATTATCTGAGACCCCATATGGAAAAGCAATGTAGTTTGGGTGGAGGGCTAATAAATATTAGTCTTTTTGTGCAAAAAACAATATGTCCTTGTGATTGTGTTCAAAATTCTATCAGACACACCTATAGGAGAAAAGAACATTATCCTCACCTACTTCGCTGCAATGTGCTAGATAAGCAGAAACCTAGCTTTAATCAGTAAATTCCACAATAACAGGTTTTAAACTGTGTGTCTTCAAAACTTCAAAGAAAATGGCTGTGTTAAGAACTCAAGAGAATTTGATTTGATTTGAACCCCAAATAAGAAACACTTGGGCCAGTTTGGAATTGCAAATACTAATTTAAAACTCTTTTTCATTGAATTATTTAATTGCAAACAGGATGAACTCAAATTATTTTCTCTTGTGTATGGTGAAATACATGGGCAGCATGGTGGTGTATCAACAGATGATTATTTAATTTTGTGGACTTTTGAAGGATTTTAGTAAGGGGCAAGAGCACAAGCCTAGGCTGAACACCCTTAATCTCGAATTCCTTTGATAGCACTGAATCAAGAAGTGTCATTCACCAATAGCTGATATAACCACACGGGCTGAGGTTTATTTACTGGTAAATCTTCAAAGTATTCCCTACTAAGTGTTTATACTGAACCAACACATCAATAGAAAGTTATATAAACAATTTAGACAACATGACATTATAACAGAGTTCAATACCACAAAAAAGTTCTCTGGGCCCGAAGGTATCGAGGTTGGTACATAACAGAGTGGGAGCATATATTGTCATTAGATGAAGCTGTACTTTAGATATTTTTAGATTGGCACCCCTTGCTCTAGAGAAATGAATGCAGAAATGCATAAATTAATTTTTATTAATAAATCACATGTTTATTAATTGGACAAAACATTGTCAGAAATTAAATAAAAGTAAAAACAAATGTAACAAACTGTTTTTGCATTTTCCATTCTGTCTCAATCTATTCTGATTCAATATTGTTTATACACATTTAGGGAAACAACTACAACAGGAGTGAAAGCATAATCAGCTAATTCTGTTCAAAAATCTGTAAACATCCTTCTGTGTTTCCTTTTTATGATTTCCATAATAAAATTTTGCTTAACAACATTTATGTTCCTTTTTGCATGTAAGGATTTAGCTATTGTGTATGGCTTAGAGCAAACTTGAATAGCTTCCAAATTGGATAAAAAATGAGAGAATGCAATTTTTATTTCTTCAGGTTCCTGATTCAGGAACAAAGGCCGGGATTCTGCAGTGGAACAGAGGAAAGAACTGCCCAAATAAAACTCTGACTCAAAACGAAAAAAAAAAAATACATTCACAACAAATTGCTCTATAACAGTATATCAAACTTTACATCAAGCATGTTATCAAAAGATATGTCATATAAGGAAACATTTTATGAGTATTTATAAACATACAATCTGTCATTGAGTCACATTTGGTCAGGTTCAAACTAGAAACACTGGGTGCTTTACACTGGAAAGGGCACTTTCCACTCACACAATCACAATTCACACCCCCTGTTTAGTGTACTGTAGTCAGTTTCTGTTCATGTACATGTTCATGGGAAGAGTGCATGTGAAGAAGTTCAAAAGATCAAGAAATTGCTTTCTTGTTATTTCTTCCATGTGTACAAGTACAAGTGAAAAGAAACAAAGTTGCTTTAGGGCCATGGAGCAAAAAGTGCAATTTAATACGCAGTGCAGATAAACAACAGTACAATACATACTTACGATAAACACAGTACTGAGTAAACGGTAGAGGAGGTAGAAAAGATATTCTAAAATGCAGTTAGTAGTATAGCGTTTTCTGTACAGCAGAGATAATTGATCAATGATCATAAGCTCTATCAATAGAAATATAAATCAATAAATAAATGCTCTTTGTTTAACCATAGTAAATAATTTACTGCTTCACAATTTTACTGTGTGATTGCTGATTCTTACACAGAACAGGCGCTGCTGCTGGCTACTACTGTTAGCTGTTGCTCATCAGCAAAGCTCACTTTAAATCTCTAATTATTGAACATTACTCTGGAAAATATTGGAGCAGCTGTGAATGTGTGTGAACTAGGAAAAATCGTATTGGAACTTTGGCACATTGTTCACTGAGTGAAGAATTGGGGTTTAAAACGTACTTACTTTGCAATAGGAATAAGCGCTCCTTCACAGTACGCTACACATTAAAGTCTTTATTTCTATGCCAATAATGTAGTGTTTACCTGGATGGTGTATACTGAGAACTTAACATTTAAATTTTACTATCCAGTGTCATCCAGGCTTCCTCTTTGAGCATGTTAATTGTCTTTGTTAATGCGTCTTCAGTTTATGTAACTTATGACCTTGGGCTTGCAGATTGGTGGGTTACATCCAGATATGTGTAGAACTATAAATATTATAGTAAATATTATATATAATGTTGATAAAGCAGTGGGCTCACTGGTCACAATTTAGGGTAAAACAATGGAGTGGCATCTGGAGATGAAAGGTTTTGTAAAGTCATGTTATTGCTCTTACAGAAAGTTGTTTATACATTTTCTTGAGGTCAGATGTAAAACAAGGTCTCAACCCAAATGAAACTCATTAGACCTTAACAGATTTGGTGAAAACCACATTACATATAAATGCAGTGATTATATTAGCATAACAATTAGCATAACAATCCTTAGTATCTGGGTGGTTGGAAGTGGTTTCTACTGATGAAACACTTGTGTATGTACCACTGGCTAAGGTACCTGCTAAATAGTAAGAGTCAGAGAGACTTTATTGTCATTTCAGATACATACAAGTATTATAGTTCTAAATTATATTTTATGTATGTATGTATTTTTTGTTGTTAATACTACATGATTAAGATTGTAAAGAGTGTGAAATAACAATAAATTATGAGGGCATACAGAACTTTCCAGCAGTACAGGACAAAGGTTAGTTCATAAAATGAAAACAACAGGACATCCTAAAAATTCTTTAATTACTTTACTTCCTAAGTTTACTTTTACTTTAGTCTGCAAAGCTTATGTAGATTTTTGTATGTTATTATCTTCAGTATTGTGGCTAATACATAGCTAAGAGTGAGTGCTGGTTGTTATGATAAAACAGAGGTATTGTGCTGAGACATTCCAACGTTTCAACGTTTAAGTTGAAAAAATATGTGGTTGTATGACTTCCACTGCCAAGAGCAATAATGTCATATTTGCACACCTAACAAAGATAATTGAAGCTCACTCTTATTTGAATAGGCAAAAAGCTCCAAGTCTCTTCAGGTGAGGCAAAATTTGAATATCCCCAGGCTGCAGAATGTTGAGCACACAGGACTTAGTAAAGTACAATGTAGTTACAATCTAGTTCAATAAACTTCCAGCCAATATACACAGATTATTAATTAAAGGTATTAATATCTTTTAGATGATGAATTTTGCGTAATCAACTACTGACTCTAACCCATCTGTTGCTCCATTCACTTTGTCAACCACTGTCACCCATTTGCCCCCTTGATAGGAACTTTTACTTGGAGGGTTATTTGGGTGGTAAACTGTATGTGTTAAGAACACATACCCTGTTATTACTCATTGTAGGTGCACAGTTAAACTAGACCTATTTTTGTCATGCCCAGTGTGCACCAATCTTCCACCAGTTTTATATTTTTATTTGGTGCATCAGTCACCTCCCAGCATTCACACATAGGTGCTTAAAAATCACATACTTCACACATTACCATGGTATTACCACATCAGTGTCATCATCTCGAGATGACATATATCATATAGATTTATATATTATAGAGATGAACAGATAGTGAATTATTAATAAAACATTTGTAGCAAACCGAAAAAAGCTTCTTGGTGAGTACATAATATTTGTTATGTAAAGAGGTTAATAAATAAAAAAATACTTTTAAAAACATTTCTATTGATTTTTTATTTAAAGTATAAATCAAATTATTTGCTGTTTAAAATTATTATGAATTCAGACCTTAATAAAACCTAAAATATGATAAAGAAACTGTAACTTAATGAAGCGATTATTAATACATCTTTAAAAATTCCTTACATTTTTTTACAACTCAGATAAACATTATGTTATTAACATAATTTATAAAGGAACAAGTTGTACAGAATACATGGCAACCAATACTATTTTCTATTAAGAATAACTTTTAGAATACAATGTTTTTTCAGGTGTAGATGCTAACTTCTTACTAAACCTGTCAAGTTTCTGTTTAGTGAAAGATTTTTATTGTCAGGGAAAATAATTTAAATGAACAAGGGGTGAAAAGAAAATGGGAAGTGTTAAGAAATGCCCAGTAGAATAGTCAGGTAATGATTACATGAAGAATGCAAGGACAAGGGTGTTGAGTTTCACCATGTCGACCAGCAGCCAATCAGCATTGACTTGGCCTGCTCATTTGGCTCCTCCCCAGCCCCACGTTGTTATACTTAGAGGGCCTGTGTATTCTGCTCAACCTCATCTGCTCGGGTTTTCTCTAGCACAGCAGACAAGCTTTCCACACTGCCTCTCTCTCTCTCTCTCTGACTCTCACTGTCTCATTTGTAGCTACTCTACAGCAGAACAATGTCTTACACCAAGAAATCAACTTACACTGTCAAGTCCTCCTCCTCGGGGACGGCACCTCGCAGCTTCAGCAGCCTCTCCTACTCGGGGCCCAGTGTGGCCAGACAGAGCTACTCTGTACGCAGCTCCTATGGTGGAGTCAACCGTGGCATGGGAGGAGGAAGCTTCATCAGCAGTTCCTCAGCCTACGGAGGTGGCATGGGTCTCGGTATGGGTGTAGGAATGGGTGGTGGGGCCATGGCACCCATCACAGCTGTGTCAGTCAACAAGAGCCTTTTGGCTCCTCTGAATCTGGAAATCGACCCAAACATCCAGGTCATCCGTACACAGGAAAAAGAGCAGATAAAGTCCCTCAACAACCGTTTTGCTTCTTTCATTGATAAGGTTAGTATTTTAGTTTTTTTCTGCTGGTCTTGTTTTAAATGTTTTAATATTTGTGAGTTTGGGTTTTGAAAAATACCCAAATAAATAAAAACTTAAATCAGTTTGAACTTCATGACTGAGATTAATCAAACAGTGTAAATACAGTTTGTGACTTCCCATTTTTGTTTCTTTGACATTGTAATCACTTCCGTCAGAAAAGTGCTGCGTGGCTGAGGGGAATAGGGTGTGTCACTGGTCAGAATAAAATGGTTTACCTTTGCCTCTGTCTAACTAGGGGGTATGGCTTAAATTTATTGTACTGCATAGAAATATGTCGGACTGTATGTTTAATTTGTTTATAAATTGTACCTTTAGTGAATACATTACAACCTAGTTGCATTGCTTTGCAATAACTTTTGGACATTTAGACAGAACGGCTATTGTCACTTAAACCTACAGGACCTGCTTTGCAAAGTTAATATTTAATCATCATAGGTGGTGTCCTGTTTCAGCAAACAGCACTGGGTAGACTACAAAACAAACTATAGAGACAGAGATAATTAAATTGACTCTGGATTAGTTTAACCTACTACCTATATACTGTTCTATTTTCTATTTAGTTCTATTATTATTTTGAAAAAAAAAGTTCTATGTTACATAAAACTTAATAATGACTCTTAATGGTCTGTTATGTTACCTAATTTTCAATTGTAATTCTTCCAACTAAACATTATCTTCCAATAGTGCCCCCCCTACCCAAGTTGTCCATACTCGCCTTTGATTGGGATTTTTAAAAACAATTTCCATGGAACAAAATATGACTACCCCAACAAACTCATTACATAGAACCTAAAAAGGCCCCCATAATGCTTTAATACTCTACATTTGGTGGCTTTATTTATTTTTAGTTTAGGCTAGAAACCACAGTTTTATTTGATTATAACCAACTGGGGTCTGGGCACTGCACCCTCTGAATTCTTAAATGAGGTATTAGTTTGTGACTAGACTATAACTATATTTTTCCATTCTTCTTACACTTAGGTCCGCTTCTTGGAGCAGCAGAACAAGATGCTTGAGACCAAATGGAATCTCCTCCAGGGCCAGACAGCCACCCGTTCCAACATCGATGCCATGTTTGAGGCATACATTGCCAACCTGCGCAGACAGCTTGACAGTCTGGGAAATGATAAGATGAGGCTAGAGGCTGATCTGCACAACATGCAGGGCCTGGTCGAGGACTTCAAGAACAAGTGAGTCCCAGAATCCAGAATTGTGATGTAGTGAAAGGAATGTGTCCAATCAGTGCAGGCTTTTGTTTTCATAACATACATACTTTAAGATATGTAGGCAGTGTCCAATTTTTGTGAACTATTTGCCAAGTTGCTTTTGTTGGACATAATTTACATAAATGAGCATGAAAAAAACCCCAGCAAATTTGATTGCTGCAACTGAACCCAGTTACATTTTTTCCGGAAGGAGTAACTTAAGAAACACTTCACACTGGACTGGATATTGCCTCTAACGTCCATGACTTTTCACTTGGTAAATAGCACGGCTTCCCCCTAGTGTAGACAAATATTATTGCAATATTGAGTTTCTTTTACCCAACCTACGAATGACGTCACTAGTTTATTGGGAGCTGTTTGAAACTTTGACAAATAGAGCTATATAGCAGATAACAAAATAATTTTTATAGGTTATTTAACATATTTATTAAACTTTCTAGGTATGAAGATGAAATTAACAAGAGGACAGAGGCTGAAAACGAGTTTGTCCTCATCAAGAAGGTCAGTGCAGACAGCTTTTACTAGAACTGATACATGCACTTGTTTTCAGACGTGACAGTTTTACTTAAATTGTAATTATTATTTTGTTCTAGGATGTTGATGAAGCCTACATGAATAAGGTTGACCTTGAGGCTAAGCTGGAGAGTCTTACCGATGAGATCAACTTTCTCAGACAGATCTATGAAGAGGTATGTAACTTTAGTCATGTAAAGATGTTTTTTATTAGTTTGCACATTTGCTGCATAAAATACACATTTTCTGATTTCTCTGGTCTTATTTTGTAGGAAATACGTGAGCTGCAGTCTCAGATCAAGGACACATCAGTGGTGGTGGAAATGGACAACAGCAGAAGACTGGATATGGATGCCATCGTGGCTGAGGTCCGTGCTCAATACGAAGACATTGCCAACCGCAGCCGCGCTGAGGCCGAGACGTGGTACAAATCTAAGGTACAGGATATCTCAGCATTAGATTTAGTAAACTTTCCACAAAAATACTTGGTGTTTTTAGAAACAATTTTAATCATATCATTGGATTTTATATTTAACCCAGTATGAGGAGATGCAGTCATCTGCCACCAAGTATGGAGATGACCTTCGATCAACTAAGACAGAGATCGCTGATCTCAACCGCATGATCCAGAGACTGCAAGCTGAAATTGATGCAGTAAAGGGACAGGTATACACCTACTTATCTAAAACACTAATCTAGCTACCCTAAACATATTTAACAGCTTGTTGCTTATCACGTGTTTACATTTTTAGCGAGCCAACCTGGAGAATCAAATTGCAGAGGCTGAAGAACGTGGGGAAATGGCAGTAAGGGATGCAAAGACACGTATTAAGGATCTGGAGGAGGCTCTGCAGAGAGCCAAGCAGGACATGGCACGTCAGATCAGAGAGTACCAGGATCTCATGAATGTCAAACTGGCCCTGGATATTGAAATTGCCACCTACAGAAAGCTTCTGGAAGGAGAGGAAGACAGGTGAGTTCATTCAATAAAGTATTTTTCAGGTTTCTACAATGTTTGTTAATGCATCCAACGAGTGTTGCTTTGATTAGGACAGAATAAGGTTCTAATAAATTACATTTGCCTTTTCCACAGACTTGCAAGTGGAATCAAGTCTATCAACATTTCCAAACAAAGCTGTAAGTTCTTTCTTTTAAAATTTGCAATAGCTAGCTGATCATACATCTGGTCCAGAAGGTGGTTTACCAAGGGCAAGGCTAAGCCATTGCAATCTGTTTGTGCTGACCCCTGCGCATTCCCCAAATGTTGGAATCTCAACTGAATAATATCTGAAAGTCTGCATTCGTGCTCTCCATTGATTTTAAGGCAGCTGCAGCCTGGAGGTATAAGAACTGAGTACCTCTGCTGCTCCCCGGCTGCAGTGGCTAGGGTTGCCCACCGTTCTGGGCATATGTGTTCACTGCACCATAGTGTTCACTAGTGTGTAAATATGTGTGTTTCAAAGCATGGATTGGGTTAAAATTCAGATGATGAATTTAATGACACAGTAATGAAAAATAAAATTGAAAATTAAAAAACACAGACACTTTGTAAACTTGGTGATATCCTGCTAAATCTATTTTTTATTCTTTACCTCTACAGCAAGCTACAGCTCCTTCCCAATGGAAAGTGCTAGTAGCCTCTACAACAGCTACTCTAGTGGTTACTCTGGTGGTTTCTCCTCTGGTTATGGAAGTGGTTTCAATGACACTAGCCTCACCCAGAGCAAGAAGAGTGTTGTCATCAAGATGATTGAAACCAAGGATGGCAAAGTTGTGTCAGAGTCTTCTGAAGTTGTTCAGGATTGAACAGAAAGCACACATTCATCATCTAACTCCCTGTTTTTCAGATCAGCTCTTTCTAAACCAGTAATCTAGTTTTCAGAAGTAACCATTCCCAGAGAAACACGGTCATAAACCAGGCTGTAAAGCAATAAAGCTTTCGCTTTGGCCAAAGGGTAGCAAGAGACCAAACAATATCTTTCCACAGTGTGCCTTAAGCTTTTTTTCCCATCCTGCACTAAACTAAACGCTCTCAGTTGGCTCTACACAAGCTGTACTGTCTTGCACATTATATCCTCCAGTCTACATCAGTAAACTGGAGAATGCTAGGTCTGCCACTGACATGAGCCACTCTCCTGTTACTGTAGACACTTCACTGTTACAGTATTCAGGATCCATTATGAAGGGTTATGTTTAATTTTTTAAAGGCATGTTGGTGGCAGATCTTTTATTGTCTGGTCTGTAGAAATTGTCTTCCCTATTGTATCCCATCTGATGCAAATGGAAATGTCAACAGAGTTCTACAAGGTGCTGTTTTTTACTGCTACCAGCAATAAAGTGTTTACTTAAAATGCATTTTAATTGTTTCTCATTTATTGTTTTATTTTTTACACACAATTATATTTAAGTTTCACTTCATAAAAAGAGGCATATGACATAATTTTACATTATTCTTCAAACAGAAAAATCTAGACACATTCAAAACAACTGTTTTCAGCAACTCAAATTTAACAAACGTCTAACAAACGAAAACACATTTAACAACATTTAAATTACTCACTCCATCCAATAAAATCTACAAGAGTGGTAAACTACTCCATCCAATAAAATTAAAAGAACTCAATCCAATACAATTCTGTGAAGATTTAAACAACTCCATCCAATAAAATCCAGACAGTATTGTTACAGTGCTGATCGCATCTGATGAGCCAGGTCCCAGCTCACGGCATGGCTGGCATTACAGATTGCATCTCTCCAACTGAGTTTACTCTATCTAGGCTCATTAGGGCTAATGACCCGCACATGGCATGGCTCTATTAAAGCCGGGTGGAACAGTGCACCTTCCCGCACATTCAGTGTGTGTCTCAAGCTTTCGGGGCGCCTGCATCTTTGTCTGCATGCAGGGTCAGTTTTGGTACCAACTGGTTCCGTTTAGAGGAGTCAGAGGCATAGGGGTACAAGGCCCAAGGTAACCAGAATTTTTGATCCCACTACACTTTCTCTCTGTCCTGCTCAGCCATGCACTTCTCTGGGGATTGATGGATGATCCAGATCGCCAGCATTGCCACACTCTCCCAGGGTCAGGCAGCCCAGCACTCTGGCACTCATTGTGGTGACACACCCCCTTAATTGCTTGTATTTCAGAGTGCCTCGAACAGTGCTTTGGCGCTCCTGCTCTAGTTGTTTTTCTGTTGTTGTTCTTTTTTGTGTACAGGTGTGCTGTCCTGGGAGTTCAGCACATCATAAGCCTTACCACCACAACACTTGCTTAAAGGCATGTGTGGCGAGCGTGCAACATGTCAGCTTTGTTATCCAGACTTTGCTGAATTGAATCCTGGCTCGTCTTTATTTATTTTGTCACCTGATGCGAACCTCAGCATCCTTGATCATTTTTAGTTTAATTTGGTTTTGTGTTCATCTGTTATCCTTGCTTTCTCTTGTTTTTGTTAATAAATACCCATTGTTTATTTTTTATTTACTTTTATATTTACTTGTTTAATTGTATAAAAACTTACATATTACAATTTATGTAGAGCTTAAAATACATCTTTACATAGTGCAAACTTACACTCATGCAGATAAACACGAATCTGTACAGAAAAGTCAGGCCCATCAAACATCACATCAGGATGTGAGGAAAAAAACTCAAACACATCCTTGTTTGTGGATTACAGTTTATGAAGCCTGTGTCTCTAAAATCGAGGATAGTTTGGCGGTGTTGGAAGGTGGGTAATGTTTTTATGATACCAGCCAAAATCATACTCCCCACATTAAAATCTCTTCTGTTAAGCCTAGCACGAAATGCTTTTTAGGAAACAAATTACAAGCTAAAAATATATAGAAGATGTGATTCAGTCCCCAGTACTGAGATTATGGTTAGGGTATTGTTGTAGCAAGAGTCATAATAAGGACCACCCCTGCGTTATAAAGTATTTTTTGATGTAACTGAAAGGCATTCAACCAATGGCTGTGCAACAACAATCATATTTATTTCGCATTATTACACTAATTACACTAATACACTGAATTTGTTTTCGTGTTTGTGAAGGAAAATTAAATATTAAGCGTAATATACACATCAGTAACTTGAATCGTAAATGTACTCGTTTAAAAGATGGATGAAGGATAGTCACATTTCGTTTAACTCCAGTCACTTAAGTCCTGTAAAACAGTTTGATTGACAACCAATAGAAACCAGCAGTGTAATGTTTCCACCCTTTCCATCTGACTGGCCTGTTCTTTTCTAAAATGTTTTGCACTTCTCCGCCATTGGAGCAACACTGAAAATATGGAAGTAAATCATCAGATTTCGACATTTAAAAACCTTTGTTTCCAAATTTCCACCACTGATTTTTTTTTGCACTGAATTTTTAATTTAGAATTTTTATGCCTTACAATTAAACGCATTACATTTTACATCGACTCATTTTCATGTACGTTTTTCGATGTAACCCAAATTCAAAGTAAAAAATGCAAACAATATTTTTTCGAAAATACGATGTCAAAAATAAAGCTTAAACATCATGTGACCAATAGTTCAGCTATGTCACTATGTTTACTTTTCGTGAATCCTTATGAACATTTTTGTTTCAGAAGAAAGTGAATTGTGAAAAATGATCTCTGGTTCGATCTGAGACGGCATCGATTGCCTATCCTGCGTGTCCCGGATGCTTAAGCTGTATTTTTGACGTCGTATTTTTTGCATCCGAATTTTTGCATCCAAAAATATTGTTGAATTTTTGACGTTGAATTTTGGTAACATCGAAAAAACATGAACATGAGTCGTGTAAAATTCAAAGGCTTTTAAATGTCGAAATCTGACGACACAGATTTACTTCCATATGTAAATTCATAATAAAAACATGGTATTAATACTTCTCTTAGACAGTATTAAACACTTGACCTCAATTTTAAATATTTTCCTTAACATTTAATTACATCTTTAGACATGGTGGTCTATCCTTTAAAAAGCTCAAGGTTTTATTAAATAGTGGTTAACTATTAACCCACATTATTGTTCTACCTTGATTATTTAGGCACGTTAAACTGTCCTTCTACTTTTAACAGTCTGTTTGTTTGCCACGGGAGGGCAGCAAGTCTCTATAAGGAATCCTGCAATTTATTTTCTGCATATTTACCATTGCTTACAATGGTCACCAAATCGATAATCGATGAGCTAACGACTTAAAGTGTTCCCCTAGAGCAGGGGTGGGCAAATGTTTTGGCTCGGGGGCCACATTGACTTTTAAAATTTGACTGACGGGCCGGGTCAGCACCAGTGGCGGAGCTAGACTTTTATCCTTGGGGTGGCCAGAGGGTGGCCAAAGCTATTTTAGGGGGTCCACAGTCTACG
>JAYDZF010000018.1:9095589-9112155 GCA_034509105.1 Microcambeva barbata | reverse complement strand
TTAATATAGTAAACTCTAACATCAGGGGTTTAGACATAGAACAATTTTTGCACAATGACTGCTTAGAAAGGTGCCACACCCTATTGAACACAGCAGGCTGCCTAAAAATGCTCCATTTGTCTAACATAAACATGCATTCATAAACAGACACCTACACACACACTGTCTTTAAGGTGTGGTCTGATCAAAGCGCCCCAATGTTGTTACAGTGCCAGATATCCTGCAGAAGCAACGACAGGACAGTGGCTGTAGCTGCCAGGCAATTTATGAATGATATGAGGTTAATAAAAAGAACAAAGTAAAGCAGGATAAAACTAACCAAAAAACTATGTCTACTAGTGATTTGAAAAATTCATTGACACATTGATTTATTCCTGCAATTATTTATAGTAGCTCTGAAGCATATTGTCACATCTTTATGTTAGTGTATACGGCACCTGAGCTAAATCTTAAAAATCTTAAAGAACTTTAAACAATACTGTACACAAGGAATTTTCGGAAAAACGTTTAGGCACTTTTATATTTTGGTTGAAAAGATTGAGGATGGGAGGAGTAGTAACTGGATGTGTTTTAGAGATCTTATAGTTCTGATTCTGATAATACGATTTCCACCTTTGCCCAAAAAAGTTTTAAGGGAATGTTTTAAAATTACATACCATTATATATATCTGTTGTTTGCAAAATAAATCACAGAGAAACAAAACAAAGTTTACAAACTCACGCAAACTTAACAATGCTCACTTTGTGAAAAAGATAAACTTGAACAACATTGGTACTGTTTTTTTTTTCTCTCAACATTTTATCAGCAAAAATACTGAAGGTCTTGAGGGCACCACACCCTTGTAGCAGATATTTCAGCAGCTGCTTCAATTGGAATGGGATTTAAACAGTATTGGTGTTAAACAAGAAAACTAAGCACAAATGACATTCTTTGAAATTTGTCAAACGATATAAAATCTGATTTTATTTTGTATACTTCAAAACTTGTTTTGCATCTGCACTTTCTTTTGGTAAGGATATTAAAATAGAAAAAAACAATTTGGTGTTAAAATCCCAGATAGACTCAAACTGTAATTTGCTGGTTAAGATCTAGTAGATTTCTGGCTTTGCTCAAATTTGTTTTCAATAGCTTATATGGTGTCACAGTGGCTTTGACTTTTTTTGGTGGTGGATCCCCAGGGGGAGTGGCCTGGGTCCTTTCTGTGTGGAGTTTGCATGTTCTCTTGGTGTTTTTGTGGGTTTACTTCAGGTGCTCTGGTTTCCTTTAACAGTCCAAACCCACATAGAGTCAATTAAAGATACAAAATTATTTATGACCGTGTTTATGACATACACTTGTGAACTGTTGATACTTGTATAATGAATAAAATTTTCCTGTCATGAATTTAAGCAAAAATGTAAAACATGATGTAAAAATCATAATAAACAAAAACAAACAATAGCTTTTACGCTTTTATGGATTGCATGTCTTGGATTGATTGGATGAAGTCATGAATCTTGAGATGGCTTTGTGAGTATACAAGCTGTGGAAGGCATTGTCAATTGATCACGTTCACCCATACATGCTGATTCTGCTCTCTAGGACGGAGATGATCTTTCAGCAATCTGACATGTGACACAGGGAATATCCCACACTGGTCAGAGGAGTATGACCAAGAATTTCAAAAACTACATAGGCACTCAAATTCCAGAAGACAAATTAAGCAACTTTGTGGTCTCCTTGAGCAACGTATTTGCTCTATGGGACCTTCCCCAATCCAGCATCTATGGGATGCACTGCAGTTAGCATGATTCCAGATACAGTGTATCACAAAAGTGAGTATACCCCTCACCTTTCTGCAGATATTTAAGTATATATTTTCTTGGGACAACACTGACAAAATTACACTTTAAGACAATGAAAAGTAGTCTGTGTGCCACTTACATAACAGTGTAAATTTATTCCTCCCTCAAAATAACTCAATATACAGCCATTAATGCCTAAACCACCAGCAACAAAAGTGAGTACACCCCTAAGAAACTACACCCCTAAATGTCCAAATTGTCCCTCCAAAATGTCATGTGACTCAGATGTTTAAATTCTCTCTCATACTGGTCACTGAAAGTTGAAACATTGCACCTCATGGCAAAGAACTCTCTGAGGATCTTAAAAGATGAATTGTTGTGCTACATGAAGATGGCCAGGGCTACAAAAAGAATGTCAACACCCTGAAACTGAGTTGCAGTACAGTGAGCAAGATCATCCACCGTCTTAAAAGAGCAGGGCCCACTCAGAACAGACCTCATGTTGGACGTGCTCAGCATCACATCCAAATGCTGTCTTTGAAAGAAAGGCGCAGGACTGCTGTCAGCATTGCTACAGAGATTGAAGAGGTGGAGGGTCAATGCTTAGACCATACGCCGCCCACTACAACAAACTGGTCTGCATGGCAGTCACCCCAGAAGGCTAAGCCCGCAAACAGTTGGCTGAAGACATGCCAACAAAGGATAGGGATTACTGAAACCATGTTCTGTAGTCTGATGAGAACAAGATTTATTTGTTTGGTTCAGATGGTCTCAATCATGTGTGTCATGCCTACAGTCAAGCATGGTGGTGGGAATGCCATGGACTGGGGCAGCATGAGTGCAGCAACATTTCATTGAGGGGCATGTGAACTCCAATATGTACTGTGAAGTACTGAAGCAGAGCATGATTCCCTCTCTCCGGAACCTGGATTGCAGGGCAGTGTTCGGGCATGATAATGACCCCAAACAAACCTCCAAGACGACCACTGCTTTATTTAATAGGCTGAGGGTAAAGGTGATGGACTGGCCAAGCATGTCTCCAAACCTAAACCCAATAGAACATCTTTTGGGCATCAAGTGGAAGGTGGAGTAGCGCAAAGTCTTGAATATTCGCCAGCTCCTTGATGTCATCATGGAGGAGTGGAAAAGCATTTCAGTGGCAACCTGTGAAGCTCTGGTAAACTCCATACCCAGGAGAGGTAATGTAGTTCTGGAAAATAATAGTGGCCACACAAAATATTGGCACTTCAGGAGGGGTGTATTCACTTTTGTTGCCAGTGGTTTAGACATTAATGGCTGTATATTGAGTTATTTTGAGGGAATAATACATTGACACAGTTATGTACTGTGTTATATATTTACACTCTGTCAAAGTGTCATTTTGTCAGTGTTGTTCCATGATAAGATATACTCAAATATCTGCAGAAATGTGAGGGGTGTACTCACCAGGACATTATTGAGTCACTCCTAGCCTGTTTAGCTGGTGTTCATAAG
Organism: Microcambeva barbata; assembly: GCA_034509105.1. NCBI lineage: Eukaryota > Metazoa > Chordata > Actinopteri > Siluriformes > Trichomycteridae > Microcambeva > Microcambeva barbata. The sequence goes on along the minus strand of JAYDZF010000018.1, from coordinate 9,108,876 downwards.
AGCCTTGTAAATTGCATTACGTTGTCCACTAATTGCATATGTTCTTGAGATAAACCAAACTGACCTATTATGGATAGATTAAGTACCAAAGGATTTGCAGGGAGGATGGCACAATGACTCAGTGTGCAGCACTGTCACTGTAAGAAGGTCTTTGGCTTGATTCCCAGATTGAGGTTCTGGTTCTTTATGGGTGTAGTTTGCATGTGCTCAGTTTCCTTCCACAGTCCAAAGACTTGCAAGTGAACTAGACATACAAAATTGTCCATTACGTTGGTTTACATTAAAACTATCTTGGCCAGTCCTCAATGTAACCTAAATTTGAATACACAGTGGTCAGTACTCAATGATTAAGGCATACTTTTAGGTCCGGCATTGCCACCTAACCACCATACACTAACACAAACACACAAATCTTGGTACATAAAATGTTGTATACAGAAAGTTATCTTTAACTGGTATCCTTGCTGCTACCCTTCCTTACAATTATAGATAAAGAATATAGTCTAAATGTGCTTTCATATCAGTTGCATTTTAATCCAAACACCACATTCAGTATACAGTTTTGTATACTCCACACATGCTTAATAATCTTTTTTCCTTGTTAAGCTGCAGAGGTCTCACTGCAGATTGTCCAATGAAATTCCAGAAGAGTGAATTTGTAAATAGACTAGTAGGAAGACATGAAAGGCATTCAGGGATCAAATAGCAATAGAAATCACTAAAGATAGTATACATCTGCTCATCTTACATTTTGAGCAGTTACAATCAGGCAGCTAGTACAGGGTGCCTAGAACAACCTAGAATATGAATAAACACAGAAAAAAAAATATGAATTCATAGACTTTTTGTTCACTATGTATGTTTTTAAGGGTTCCATGTCGTGAATGTTCTTAATATTATCATCAAATGGAAAGAACATGGTACCATAAACCTGCCAAGAGAGGGCATAGAATACACTCCATAGAGCTGGGCCTTATGTAAGAGTGGCCAGAAAAAAGTTTACTTAGAGACAAAAATTGTAAGGCTTGTTTTGAGTTTGCCAAAAGGCATTTGGGAGACTCCCAAAAATGTATGGAGGAAGGTGCTCTGGTCAGATGAGACTAAAATTAAACTTTTCAGTCACCAAGTAAATTGCTATATTTATATACTACACTAATATATATTGGATTAGGTATATACTTAAGATTGCTATTGACATAAACCATCTAAGTTGAAGGAGCTCGAGCAGTTTTGCCTTGATAGTGGGCAAAAAATCTAAGTGTCATTATGGCATTAAACTGATAGAGATGTATCCAAAGTGACTTGCAGCTGTAATTGCGGCAAAAGGTGGCTCTACAAAGTAGAATACTTATGCACACTGACGTTTTCTGTTATTTTGTCCCTTTAGTTAACTTAATACTAAAATACTTAGAAATATCAAGTGTTCAAAGTTATAGGCATGTTATGCAAATGAAATGGTGCAAACCCTCAAATAATCCATTTTAATTCCAGGTTGTGAGGTAACAAAAGATGATGTCAAGGGAGGGTGAATACTTTTGCAAGGCACTGTATTTACTCAAAGTGAGTTAGGAGTAAAATTTTACCTATAGTGCATATACAGTATTCACTTCTACATTTTGTTTGGCTTTATGAAGGTCATATAAAGGTCTTGCTAATAAACACAAACACACACACACACACACACACACACAGGGAAAACCTACAGAAACACACAGAGAACATACAAACTCCAGACAATTACTCCAATTACTATTTTATTTACTAACAATTGTTTACCAATACAAAAGATACTTAAAACAACACAGGAACACCTCTAGTTAATTCAAATAGCCAAACAGTTCGTATTTTTTAAATAATTAATTACCAACACAATACAATTTCACAATACAATGTTTTTCCCTACATACGATAGCATTGTTAAAACACAGCAAATCTAGTTTAGTATCCAATCATTCTTTCAAAACAATAGTGCAGATGTTCAAGAGCAACATTATTAATCATATAACGCTCCTAACCAGTTAAAAATTGCAAGATCGTGCAGTTGGCACTATTGAATCTTAAGAATGTTATAAGCAGAGCTTTAGAATGCTAAACAAAGAATGGGGAACAAGAGACAAATATTTTAAGCAAAACAATTTATTAACAACGAGACTTTAGAAATGATATAGTGATTTTTTTTTTTGGTTAGGCTGTAATGTGTATACAAACCCCTCCCATGAAGGTATTCAAGGTTGCAAAAATGCAAAAGACAAGTAAGCTTAAACATAAACAATAAACAAGGATTTCATTGACACATTTAGCTCTTGAACACAAGGAACCATACTGGTTTCCAACTGTTGGGACAAGTGATATGTCTGGCATGAGAAAGGCTAGGCTTATTATGAGAAAAATACCATTCATACAATGAAGCATAAAGGCGGGTCATTGATGATGTGGGACGGTTTTTCTGCAGCAGAAACTGGTAATATTAATTGTATACCTGGCATCATGAATACTCAGTAATAACAGGTCGTTTTAAAAAGAAACATGTCTTCTGTTGACAAAAAGACAATCATCCCAAGCATACCTCTAAGTCAACCAAACGTTGGCTGAGAAAAAAATGGTGGAATGTCCTGGAGTGGTTTTCTCAGTGACTAGATTTACACACAATTCAGAACCCATTAAAATCACTCTGTAGGAATTGTAGGAAACCTGTCAAAATAAACAGAAAGAGTTTGTTAGACATTATAAAGGCTACATTATTTTCCACAAAGTACTAAAGATGGGGGTTGAATCATAGTGCACATGCACATGTGTTACAGATTTTACAAAATCGTCCATAACAGACTGAAATAGCTTTGAAAATTAGACAACCGCTTGGACAAAATGATGTCAGAGACTGTAAAACTGTATCTCTGTATTTTCATGAGAAAGTCATATGTCAAGGATGTGTATCTTTTTATTCATTTGATCAGTACACTGATTTATCTAAATGACTATGTGCAAATTTTAAACATTCAACATTGTGCTAGTTTGAAGCAGTGCTCTGTGTAAATTGTTTTTTAGCATATGAAAAGAAGATCTTGCTAACCTTGTTTATTTCAGTACACAGCTTGTCAAGATTAGTAGACAAATATGCAAAAATTATTTGCAAACACACTGTCAGCTTCTGAAGAACAAATCACAAAATGTGCACAAATATGACAAATGTACATCTGCAGAGATATCTATTATTGTACACAAACCAATATCATGTTGTGCACATTAAATCTATTCGTTATTTGTATACTGTTGTTTATTTTTAACAAATTTTATTAGACATCTTCTACATTGAGAACAAAATATAAGAATAAGTAGTAATATTTAGTACAATTACAGAAGTGAAAAAGCAGTCATAAAAATCCCTGTTTTAGTAGAATGGCAAACAATTTATTGTTGAAAGGGGTTTCTTTAAAATAATAAAAATGAGAAGTTGGTGTTGAAATCTGCTGGGTTTCAATTTTAATTTTAACATTATTATTTAAGGTAAAAGAGCCTTATGTTATGTTCATGTTGGAAGAACATTTCCTTCTGAAATACTGGTCGCACTGATGAAGAGTATCATTTAAATTTGTAGAGTGTAGGTTGTATGTATAGGCTGCAAAGCCTTGGAATGGCAACCACAACCTGAAACACACAGAAGGAAGCATGGGACTAGAAACATTGGTCTTTAGTTATATGCCAATTGCTTGACCCTTAGACAATCTACCACTGGACCACCTATCACAGCACTAAATTCTTTCTACTAACAACATTGTCTGGTCAAAGAAGGTTCTGGGTTTAACCCTGTACATTCCAACACAAATCAAATAGACATGCTCTATTTGCTTAGATTTACATTTATTAAAAAATACAAGTAAATAAAATAAAATTTAACTGTACATGAATTAAATTACTTTCTTATATACGTATCAGTGGAACATCTTTATTAGATTATTTTTTAAATGGTTTAGTATGTAGGTTTGCAGTTCATAGTTTAAAACAGAAATTACAATATTTTAGCTGTATTGCTGCTCATGCATGGTAATACAGCAAATACAGCAACAGTATGATATGCTGTGATGTGCCCATACATGCACAACATTTACTAGTGCATGTTCAGAATTTTTTTCCAAATGTAACTTGCTTGAAAACGAGACTGAAACCTAATGTTTTTTTTATAAAAATTAAATCATTTCTTGGTACCATATTATTTTACAAATATTCATATGGAAGCATATGCACAATGCAATAAAACTATAAACAATAAACAAAAACATCTGTATTAACAACAAATACCTTGTTACATTGTGAAAAAAGGAATCCTGCCCCATGTTCAGTGTGTTCTAATGAACCTGATTTACTACAAACCTACCCAGAATAAAGCATGACATGAAATGAAATAAGCAACCAAAACGAAATATCTGTACATAATTAGTATGTATATTTTAGTGAATTAATAGTTATGTAAGTAAATATTTTGCTGTCTGAATAGTTTAGTAAAAGCAATTTGTATAACAGCAGTGTTTTGTACAATATTTTTAGTAGGTAGCAACAAAATATATTAGATTCATATATGCCTAGTCTTTTTATATAAAAACAACTGATGGAACACAGTCTCAAATGGGAAAAGGTTCCACACGTGAACTACATAAACTAAAGAAACCCTCCGTTGCAGCTTCTGCAAAAGAACTGCAAACACATCTTTCAATGGACATTAACCAAAATCTTCATACAACAGTAGTCATAACCATGTTTGGAAGTGAAAGTTGCAAATAGCATGCATGACATAAGTTAATGTTTTATAGGACCTGACTGCTGTGAGGTGGGTGGTGCTCATTTAGACCTGGAGGGAAGGGTGTAAAGCAATAAAGAAAAAAAATACTTCATCTGTTCTTTCCTGACAAATGTGCCTGAACAGGTATGAACATTTCAGCAAAAAATCCACTTTTGGCAATTTTAATTTGTGAATGTGAGATTTGTGAATAACGAGTACTTATGAATGCACACCTACTAGACAGGTACACCACAATGAGCCTTGGATGAGTAACATATATTGGTACAGAAGTATTACGTTTATTTACAGAAACATTTTCTGTAAACATTTTACAGAAACTTTTGCAACAGGGTGACCAAAAACCTCATACTTAATTGCAAAATAGAAGTAATGAGAAGTGTGATCATGTTTCACAATTCAGGATTAAATGAATAATTAAAATGAAAAAAGAATCATCTCACTGTCTTTTAATTAATGCATTTAAATAATTAAAGGTCAGGGTTTCAGTGTGTCTGAATCACTGGGTGAAAAGTGGGTAACAGCTCAGATAGGTCATCAGGCCCTGATTAGACAAACACCCACTCATTCACAGACACACTCATTGGCCTGACCGCATTGGTGTCTCCTAAAATATTACAATTCTGGGCTGCACATTTCTCACAGCAAGGAAGGCCTGGGTTCAATCCCCATTTGGCTTGTGAGTCATATAGTTTGGAATGGAATGTCTAACACGCTTACAATCCTGTAACTATAAGATTGATGATTAAAGCAGAAATTCACCCATAATGTTGTTTCCATATATTGTATAATGCAGTGGTTTAGCATGGTCACAGCAGGTCTGGTTCCACTATAAATCATTGTGCACAAGACAGGAAAACCCTCTCTCTAAGACATAGCACCACTAAGATTAAAACCCCGATCTCAGCGTTACTATACCTGGGGGGAAGGGGGGTGGTCCAACCAGTCTTTACTAGTGAAACCGGACCCGCCCGGGCAAGTAAAGAGGATGAGAATAGAAACATTATTTATATAAGGAACAGTGGTTAAATAGTACACACACAAACATTAGAATGACACACATTATTTGTCAATATATCATGGTGTATTTATTTATTGTACACAAATTCTTCACATTTTAGTTTTTGATGCATTGAAAATAAGAATAACCTGAGAATAACGTGCATTTTTTCACCAAGCTGCTTTCCATTTTCCAAGTTCCTACATTGTAAACATTTTTAACATTATAACAACTCTTGGCATTCATCGTTCATTTATATCAAGTTCTTTCCTTGGGCTATGTTTGAGGTCAAACTGTGAAACAAAGCAATGGCACAGTTTAAAGGACCTGTAGTTCTACAGTGTTTGGATGACTTTGTGTCAATCATACACACAAACCCTTCTGAATTTTAGAACAATAAACAATGCAAACAAAACTCACTGTTATACAGGACTGAGGAGAATTCAGGGAAAGAGTTAATCAAGAGGCAAATGTTGCCCCCCCATAAATATCCTGTTATCTTAAAAAAATAAAATACATGTTCATCCTGGCAAACAATGGATTGAACTCAGGTTTGACTTTAATGACAATTATAATAAGATTGTGTTAGCTGTTAAATAGTGAATAAAATAAGATTTGACAATCAGTAGCCTTTTCAGCTTTTCAATAGGCATTAGACACACAGAAACACCCTGGACCTGAATGCTGATCAATCTCCAAGCAGACTTACCTACACATACAATAATTTATTAATAGGACCATTCAGTGTCTCCAATTAACAGGACCCACACAAACTAGAGAAAACCCACACAAACTAGGAGATTGTTATTAGATTAAACACAGCTGTTAGAAATAGCCTTGAAAACACAATAGAAATATTTGTATGGTTATTATTAATATTATTATTATTATTAAGAGACAACATGATGGTCGATGCCTATTTCCTAACAATTTGTCACATGTTCACATTATTTATAATCTTCACATTAGTCCCACAGTATTTCTAGAGCCGAGTCACAGGCCATTCAAATTACCATGGTAAAACGGGCACAATGAGAATTGGAAAAGGGAAAAAAACGTCTCCAAGAGACTGTAGACAGCTTTGTTAATCTGCAAGAAAATTGCACCAGAAAGCAATGAAGGACAATACACATTTAAGTTCTGTTTAAAGGCTTGCTAATTGGGGCAGTGGGCAGTGGGCAGTGGATAACTTACATGTACATATAAATAGTTTTTTTTAATGTGTACAGAAAATGTCTGGATGACTTAGGGGATAATGTGTTCAGTAGAAGTTAGATAAATATCTAAAAGCTGGTAAGACTCCATTATAAGTAGGATTGCAAGGCAAAATCTTCCAATATTTGACAGTAATTTTATACTTGTTACTACTCTTTGCTAAAGTGTAGATGTTGCATTAGATTTATGCCAAAATTATCAGCTGAACACTTGCAAAAAAGTCTGCAAAAACAGTATTGCAGTTTTTCTTCTTTGCGGTGTGACTTTCCTGTGTACGTATACAAAAGGGTTCGTTTAAACCATCTCTCCTTACGAAACCCTCTTACCTGTTCAACCTGATACCTGTTAAAGTGGGGGAGGATGCAGAAAAAACTGAGTAGGAGGGCCTAGTTAACGCCCCTGTGCCCCCAGTCAGGCCTTTAAAAGCTGTCTCTATCCTCAGATAAGGCACTTAGGGGAAAATCATCTCAGTGTGATCACCTTCTCCAGCCCAGCTTCACCTCGCCAGCAGCTATGAGCATCAGAATAAGCAGCGGCAGCTATTCCTCCGGTGGCAGCTATGGTGCTGGGTTCAGTGGCGGTGCTAGAAAAAGCTTCTCCAGTCAGTCTGCCTTTGGTTCATCTGGAGGTGCCAGAATGAGCAGCAGTGTCCGCCGGTCCGGTGCTGGCGGCTTCAGTTCAGGCAGCATTTCTGGTGGCTATGGCATTGGCGGAGGACTTGGAGGAGGCTACGGTGGGGGCGCTGGCTTTGGCGGAGGTGCTAGCTTTGGTGGAAGCTATGGTGGAGGTGCCGGCTTTGGTGGAGGTGCCGGCTTTGGTGGAGGAGCTGGCTTTGGTGGAGGAGCTGGCTTTGGTGGAGGTGCTGGAGCTGGATTTGCATCTCCTTCGATCACAGCTGTCACAGTCAACCAAAGCCTGCTTCTTCCCCTTAACCTGGAAATCGATCCCAACATCCAAGTTGTCCGCACACAAGAGAAGGAAGAAATTAAGACACTCAACAACCGCTTCGCTTCCTTCATCGACAAAGTAGGTGTTGTTATCTTCCGCAGCCTGAAATTTTTAAGAAAAGTAAATTAACTAACTTTACATTGTAGTATGTTTATTAAAATTTAGCTGTGAAACACAAATATTTGCATGTCAGAATATTCTACCATAGAAAGACTTGCATATTCAATATTTTACAGCCATTAGACACCATATGGAACACAGCAATTAAGGAGAACCAAATAACAAAACATTTTATGTATATTACATACTTCCAGATGGGCTTTCAAGTCACTACCCTAGTCATTTGCATGCTAACCCTGGAAGGATCCAGTGGCAACTGCTACATCTAAAGATGTATAAATGTGTTAATTCATTCAAATTGTAGCATTGTCTTAGTGGGAATCTTTTAAATACAATGCTGGTAGTACTCTTCCCCAACTCTTGGTTAAACACATGACATCCATTTAATTCTATTTCATCAACTGTAAAACCACAGTAATTGAATAGGGAAACCCCTTACATTTTTACCTTTATAAGGAATCAGCATCAGGGAGCGTCTCCCACCCTGCTGCGCCCTTGGGGCAGGGCGTGCCTCACCTTGCTTGCTTAGGCCTGCTAATACTCTTGCAAAGAATCTCTTAAATGCATCACTAAACTACTAAACTATATCAAATCTTCCGAAAGTATAGGCCAGGACAGACATAGTTGTAGGATGCAAATATTACCTGTGCTAGTAGCTCAAAAAGCAATTAATTGAGTATGAGGGATGTTAAATACAAAGTCTAGTCTAGATATAGTACATAGTAAAGCATTCAAATACAAATTTTATAATATTTCGGTAGTAAATGAATCAGTTGCTATAATTAACTATTAATTTCCCCAATAGGTAAGATTCCTTGAACAACAGAACAAAATGCTGGAGACCAAGTGGAGTCTCCTGCAAGAACAGACCACAACTCGCTCCAACATCGATGGCATGTTTGAGGCCTACATTTCCAACCTGCGCAGACAGCTTGATGGACTAGGAAATGAAAAGATGAAGCTGGAGGGAGAGCTGAAGAACATGCAGAACATGGTGGAGGACTTTAAGACCAAGTAAGTAGTGTTGTAGGTACAGAAAATTAATGTCTTTCTGGCAGTGCTGAATAAACAAATATATAACAAACATATTTGCAGATACGAGGATGAAATCAATAAGCGTGCTGCTGCCGAGAATGAATTTGTTGTTCTCAAGAAGGTAAAAGCTTTGACCCATTTGTTCTCATCAGTAATATTATTTACATCTTCTGATGGGACATCAGGTTAAACATTCTGTATGTTTTGATAGGATGTTGATGGTGCCTACATGCAGAAGATTGAACTTGAAGCTAAGGTTGACGCACTTCAGGATGAGATTAACTTCCTTAGAGCTGTCTATGAGGCGGTAAGAGCTTGATACAGTTAAATCACTGTGAAGCCTGTCTAGCCATCATTCATTCAAATATAGGAGAGGGGTGCATGAAATTGTACACAGTTTACATTGCTTCATGTTGGTGTCGTTCACTTGTAGGAGCTGCGTGAGCTTCAGGGACAGATCAAGGACACATCAGTCATAGTGGAGATGGACAATAGCCGCAACCTGGACATGGACTCCATTGTGGCTGAGGTCCGTGCTCAGTATGAAGATATTGCGAACCGCAGCCGCGCTGAGGCAGAGTCATGGTACAAACAAAAGGTATTGAAAAAGACTTTGGATCATGTAGCATCATAAACTTGTACTTACACTGGTTTATGATCTCATTTATTCTTATCTTGATTTAACAGTTTGAGGAGATGCAGACATCCGCTGGTGTGTATGGTGAGGACCTTCGCAACACCAAGTCTGAGATTTCAGAACTCAACCGAATGATCTCTCGACTTCAGAATGAAATTGAGACAATCAAAGGACAGGTGAGAAATTGTGCTAATTTCTGATCAAGCTGTGTTAGTTTCTGTTATTTGAAGATTCCTAAATGTTCCACAATAGAAAAGAAACAATGTTTAACATGAGTTTTATTTTTTTCTAGCGTGCAAACCTGGAGTTACAGATTGCAGAAGCAGAAGAAAAGGGTGAGATTGCAGTGAAAGATGCTAAAATTCGCATCAAGGAACTAGAAGAAGCTCTGCAGAGAGCCAAACAGGAGATGGCCAAGCAAGTGCGTGAATATCAGGAGCTCATGAACGTCAAACTAGCCCTGGACATCGAGATCGCCACATACAGGAAACTCCTGGAAGGAGAGGAGAGCAGGTGAGTCAAGATTATCTTTAAAAAGGCGTGATAAAGTGAGGATGATTTGTTTACATTTATAAGGTTCTAGCTCTTAAGCACACATATAAATTCATTCACAGGATTGCAAGTGGGGGTGGAACTGCAACAGTTCACATCCAAGAGAGCAGTAGCAGCAGTGTTGGTAAGTCTTCTGAACATTAAAATGCTTTGATTGACTTCATAAGAGTATACAATAAAAGAAATAATTTCTCTTTTTTATGTTTTGCAGGTTCAGGTTTTGGAGGCGGATTTGGCTACGGTGGTGGTGCCGGTGGTGCTGTCAGTGGTGGTGGTTTCAGCATGGGAGGAGGCTCTGGTTATGGCATGGGAGGTGGCTCAAGTATGAGCATGAGTGTAGGCGGAGGTGGATATTCCATGTCCCGTGCCTCAAAAGTATCTTCCGGTCGCCGTTTCTAAGCCCAATCTTCTAGAGCCCTTTACGTCTACCTCTCAGGCCCACCAAATAAACATCTTCCACTGAGAATAATTATTCCACTACCCCTTTACTTTCTCAACCAATACCACTTTCTTTAAGAAAACATTTCTAGTTGAACTCATGCTGTTTGTATTCACTGAAAATATTCTGATCTGAATCAAATTCACACACACACACACATACATATAATATATCAGCAGATGCTCTGTGTTTACAGAATGAGTTCTACTGTTGCTACTGAATTTCTCCTACATTCCCAGAGTTACTCAGACAAGCGAATTTTAGAATAATGTACCAGAGTGATGCTCACCAGAATAGTCCTCAGTGTAGGAAGTACTTTTAATGTTTCTAACTGTTCTGCAGGACTTCCTAAAGATAACTTAATGTAGCCACACCCATCTGAATAACAACAAAATCTTATTAAATGTGGTTCCATAAACTGCTTTGTTTTATTGGTTATTGTATATTTCATTTAAAAAATAAAATACCTGCAATTTCAACTTACATAATATACAACAAAGAGCGCCTAGGTGTAGCAGTTGGATTTTCCGCTAGCACACCACAGTAAAGAGTCCCTGTAGTAGAGAGAACTCCCCTGTTTACCCCTGCTGTGCACCACCCTAGCCAGGATGCACAAACCAGGGCATTGTAGTGCTAGTCCCAAGCCTGGATAAATAGGAGAGTTGTATCAAGAAGGGGATACAGTGTAAAAATAAAATTAATAATGCAGAGCATGACCCACTGTGGTGACTAATGGGAGCACATTACACAACTAATAACACAAATAACACAAAATCAAGAACTGTATTAGTGTCAGCATCTACTTTAACCAGAGTTACTTTTTTTGTATTTTGCTTCTAAATACTTAGAAGTAGGCCACTTTCTTCATCACAATGGTGCACAACATAAAACATTGAGTGAAAGACAGAGGTGTACATGCACAGCGATGGCTGATTAATGCATGTGGGAAGCAAAAGCTATTCTGTGCGATCTGATTCAACAAACAACACTATTGCTTAACTTGCAAATGAAGTATTGCTAATTGTAATTGAAAGGCATATGATTATCTAGTGCATCCCAGCCACAGGGCCAAAATATTAGAAAGGTCATCAGAATATTACGTTGGATCACCCCACCCCAAAACATTTGTATTTGGGAGGTTACGAAACTGGTTTATCGATCTCCCAGCTCAAATAACTTTGCTTAGTGGTCTTTTAGCTAACTAAATGTAAATGACGAACATGCTATAAACTCTGTCAACAGGTACCACACCACATAAGTTTTCATACAGTGGGGCAAAAAGTATTTAGTCAGCTACTTATTCTGCAAGTTCTATTACTGATAAAGATGAGAGAAGTCTGTAATTACCATACACTTCAATTATGAGAGAAAAAATGAGCAAGATTGATTGCGCTCACAGACCTGTAACTTAACTTATCTATAAAAGACACCTGTCCACAGCCTCAAACAGTCAGACTCTAATGTCAACCATGGCCAAGACCAAAAATCTGTCGAAGGACACCAGTAAGAAAATTTTCGACCTGCACCAGGCTGGGAAGAGTGAATCTACAATAGGCCAGCAGGTTTGTGTGAATAAATCAACTGTGTGAGCAACTGTAAGAAAATGGAAGACATAGAATGTCATTGATAATTTCCCTCGATCGGGGGCCCCATGCAAGACCACCCCTGTGGTCAAAATGATCATGGGAACTGTCAGAAACTACAAAGAGGGACCTGATGAATTACCTGCAGAGAGCTGGGACCAAAGCTACAAAAGCTATCATCAGTACAAAACTACGCTGAGAGGGACTCAAATTCTGCAGTGCCAGACATGTCCCTGCTTAAGCCAGTTCATGTCCAGGCCTGTCTAAAGTTTGCCAGAGATCATATGGATAAAACCAAAAGAGAACTTTTTGATAAAAACTCAATTTGTTGTGTTTGGAGGAAGAAGAATGCTGAGTTACATCCCAATAACACCATATGTACTGTGAAGCATTAGGTTAGGAAACATCATGGGGGAGAATATATCAAGAAAGTCAGAAACAAGCTTCAGAAATTCTATTACAAAGTTTATTGGACTGATGAGACAAACATGCACCTTTAGACATTTGACTGCAAGGCTAAAGTTTGGAAAAATAAAAGATCTGCTCATGATTCCAAACATTTGAGCTTAACTGTGAAACCAGGGAAGGTAATGTCATTGCTTAAGCTTGTATGGCTTCTTCATTGAAGATGACATGCATGATAGCAGCAGTATAATGAACTCATAAGTCTACAAAAACATTTTGTTTGTCCATTTAAAGAAATACCAAACGAAAAAAAATGGGAGATCCTTCAGCTAGATAATGACCCAAAAAGCACTTCCAAAACTTCAGTTTTCAAGTGGAAGGTTTTAGACAGGCCTGGTCAAACTCATGCATGTTACCTTCTAAAAAGGAGTAACTCCCTAAAACAAACATCCACTGAAAGAGGCTGCAGTGAAAGCCTAAAAACTAGGGATGCACCGATATGGTAATTATGAGCCGATGCCGATATCCGATATTATACCTGTACATATCTGCCGATGCCGA
>JAYDZF010000018.1:9071662-9095489 GCA_034509105.1 Microcambeva barbata | reverse complement strand
TCGGGGGAGGTACTCTGTAACACCAACCACGCCGGAAGCCGAACTGCGGTTCGACGGCGTGATCGGTACCGTTACATCAAATACTTATTTTTCTCTACAAAATGCAATTAAAATTATATATTGTATACAATGTAATTTTCTGGATTTTGTTTTTGATACTCACTGTTAAAATAAACCTACCCTAAAATTATAGACTGTTCTTTGTCAGTGGGTAAACTTACAAAATCAGCAAGGGATCAAATATATATTTCCTCCACTGTATGTGCTGTTATCAAGTAATATACAAACAATATGATCACTTCAAAGTTAGACCAAGACAGTGCAATAAAACACAAAACAGTTGTAAATGAATGTTGTAGTAACCTCTGCAGCTCTAACAGTGGTGTTTAAAACACTCGTGCACCTGCAGTACTTATACTAAACACACTAACATGCTTTTCTCAAGTTACACTAACATTAAGTTCAAACTACGTGACTTTCAAGGTGTTCAGATGGCTGATTATTAGAAGTCTTGAAGTCAGGAGTACTTAAGAATAATATACCCATCACAAGGGGGGAATCACAGACGAATCTGCCTTGTCTCCTAAACTAAATTTTTGTCACGAAAACAAATTTAAAAAGGGAAATAATGATGGTATAACCAAGAACGAACGTCAACAATAAGCAAGTGAACAAAGTTGCAAGAGAAAATGCAGCAAAAAATTTTTAAAAAGAGGAAAAAGAAAAGAATCTGGTTTAAGCCATGTACTATATGATACACCCAATCTACTATATGATGCCACATGATATATTTGTTGAATCAGTTCACACAGCACAATCAGTAGATTTTCAAGTTGTGAGCAAATCGTAATTGGATTACAGCGGCCGTCAGAGCTACAAACAGGGCCATATAAGCTCCAGACAGTATTTGCAAATCCATAAAAAAACATTGGTATAGTAGGTGTAACATCGAAAATAATCATCATAGGTGTCAGCATACCTAAAAAGGCTTAATTAATATAAGATTATAAAGTAAAACACCAACTGTAACCAACACATACCAGAGGAATCCATGGAGGGAAAAACTTCTCTAAAATCTTTGTTTTCCTGGATTGGTAGTGACTGCACATATGACCTTGCCTGTAAACATTGGATTTTTAAATGAATAAATTTAAGTATGTTAAGTATATACGTATTTTAAGTATATTTGCATATAGTTGCAAAACAGTAAAAAATGGTATACCATTATGTAAATGTATATTTCGGGTAAATGTAATATAATTAAAAGCATAAATACATCTTTGCTCTGCATTTTCTGCACCAGTGATGAGTGTGGTGTTCCAGTCAAATTAAGTATCATGTTCAGTTGGTCCATACCTATGCTAGAGTTTCAAGGAATACACACCCCCAAACAGTTATACAACGGACATTAATTGTAGCTTTTGTAACAATCAAAGTAAAAACAAAAAGGAATACATTAAATACTATGAAAAGGATACTGTCATTTCCAGGGAAAATCACCTGCCCAGTGATCATCTCAGCTAGGATGCAGCCAGCAGACCAGATGTCAACTGCATACACAATAAAAATTTTGATCAAACTGCAGTTGCTCAGACTTCAGTACATTTATGTAAATTCATGTACCATCAAACTAAAAGTTAAGCTTGTTTTCTTATGTTTTTATTGATATCTTATAATTAATCCATAATTTATTCATTATGAAAGTTTATATGTGAAAAAAACATTCAGGTTCTGCAAGTTCAGCCTGGCAATAGAAATGATTGCCATGATTTAGGAGCAATTTGATATTATAGTAAACAGTTCCAATTATCAGCCAATCTTTGAAACAAATTTCCAGGCTTTATCTAAAAAGCTAGGGAGAAGAATGGCTTCCCCAATTCCAAAGTTTTTCAAGGTTTATTATAGCCCGACATTTAACCAAATGAAAAGACTTCAAGAGGGCTGTGCTCAAATTTGGAGCCCTTTTAAAATAGATTGTCAAGATATTTCATGCTGATAGACTTCTACCCAAAGAGACTAAAGGTGAATCCAGGATGCTATCCTGACACAACCCTATCATTTAATCAGCCTGGGGACTGGCACTGCAATGCACTCATTTGTGTATCCTAGTGACTAAGATGGTTCTCCACCGACTGCTGGCAATAGTGAGTTTTGAAGGGAGGAGTTCAGGCTCTTGCCACTGGTGTAATTGTGGTAAAATTCTTCTTAATTTAAAACTCTTCTGTAAGTAGAGCTCTTAAGACAGATATACTTTCTCTATAAGTGGACTGTGAATGGGGTTACAGATATTTTACTAGACCAACAATATATTTGTAACTACTCAAACTAAAATAAAGGTTTAAAGACCTAGGATCACCTGTTTGTGTATAATGCATCCAGTTGAAAATGATCTCTGGGGCTCTGTACCACCGTGTCACAACATAGCCAGTCATTTCCATCTCAGCATGTCTTGCCAATCCAAAGTCCAAGATCTATGTGTTAGTGCAGTCATGTAGATGAATGATCAAGACAAGATAAATAGACAAAAGCAAATAGCTAATATTATTTTTATTTTGCATCACAAATTGTTCAATCATCTCATATGATATGTCAATCTTAAAGACTAATAATATTATAACAGATTCACCTTTAACTCACAGTTCTCATCAACAGCAAGGTTGCTTGGCTTCAGATCCTGATTAAAAAGTATTAAGAGTATTTACTGAATAAATCTTCGTTACATATAATATCTTCTGCCTAATTAAACTCATAATATACCCAATACATAGTGCTTATACAGTACCAGTTGGACACACATTTTCATTCAATGTTTTTCTTGGTTTTATTAGAGTGTTTATTTTCTTTGTTGTACACACCTACAGGCTGTGTAAGGGCTATTTGACCAAGAAAAAGAGTTATGGAGTGCTGGGTCAGATAACCTGGCCTACACAATATCTTTATCTAAACCCAGTTAAAATTATTTGGCATTAGTTGGACCTCATAGTAAAGTCAAAACAGTCTAAAAGTGCTCAGCACCTGTGGGAACTACAAAACAATTTCAGGTGGCTACCTCATGAAGCTGATTGAGAGAATGCCAATGACAAAGCCAAATGTAATGTGCAAATCTGTCCTCAAAGCAAAATATGGCTACTCTGGTATTGTATATCAGTATGTATGGTGGCATATTAGTTCTAAAATGTATGAGACATACAAGTTTACACAGTTTACAATGGTGCATTTCATTTCAGATATAATTTATGTATGTGTATTTCAGACCAAATTTTATATGTGCTACCCCAGTGTGGCTGTAACAAGTCTGAATGAAAATTCAATCTGAACACAGACTGCTGAAAAGATTAATGTACAGTGGGTACGGAAAGTATTTAAAACCCCTGAATATTTCACTCTTCAAACAGTTTAATTGCAGCCATTTGCTAAACTAAAAAAAAGTTCGTTTTATTTCTCATTAATGTACACTCATCACCCCATCTTGACATAAAAAACAGAAATGTAGAGATTTTTGCAAATTTATTAAAAAAGAAAAACTGAAACATCACACATTCATAAGTATTCAGATCCTTTGATCAAAATTGAGTAGAAGCCCCCTTTTGAGCAAGTACAGCAATGAGTCCTCTTGGGAATGATGCAACAAGTTTTTCCCACCTGGATTTGGGGATCCTCTGCCATTCTTCCTTGCAGATCTTCTCCAGTGCCGTCAAGTTGGATGTGAAAGTTGGTGGACAGCCATTTTCAGGTCTCTCCAGAGATTCTCAATTGGGTTTAGATCTGGGCTCTGGTCACGGAGTGGTTCCGAAGTCACTGCTTGTTTTGTTTTTTTAGCTGTGTGCTTAGGGTCATTGTCTTGTTGGAAGGTGAACCTTTGGTCCAGTCATAGATCCAGAACACTCTGGAACATGTTTTCTTCCGAGATATCTCTGTGCTTGGCCACATTCACCTTTCCTTCAATTGCAACCAGTTGCCCTGTCCCGGCAGCTGAAAAACACTCCCATAGCATGATGCTGCCACCACCATGTTTCACTGATGGGATTGTATTGGGCAGGTGATTTGCAGTGCCTGCTTTTGTCCACACATACCACTTAGAATGAATGCCAAAAAGTTTCATCTTCATCTCATCAGACCAGAGAATCTTATTTCTCATAGTCTGGCAGTCTTTTGTGTGTTTTTCATGTCTTGCACTGTGGAGATGGTTCAGTCAGGCCACTCTGCCATAAAGCCCGACTGTTGGAGGGCTGCAGTGATAGTTGACTTGTGGAACTTTCTCCCATCTCCCTACTGCATCTCTGGAGCTCAGCCACAATGATATTTGGGTTCTTCTTTACCTCTTTCACCAAGGCTCTTCTCCCACGGTTGTTCAGTTTGACGTGTCACAGCAAAGGGTCTAAATACTTATGACCATGTGATATTTCAGTGGGTTTTTTTTTAATAAATTAAAAACCAGCGCTGTGTAAGATGGAAATGTAGACTGGGAGGTGTATTGTACATACCCGATGAATTATCCCGGCAGAATGGATGTACTGAAAATAAAAGTATTTACAGTATTTACTGTTACGTTATAGCAATATAGTAAACATTCCATTAATTATTAATTAACATTGACCTGGTATTTTTATGTAAAGTGGCAATAGGGGGCATTGGGCACACATACCTGGAGGGGTGGGCAGCCCTAGCTACATCGCCTAGGGAGAAGTTAGAGATCATGTGCCTTGCTCAGGGGCACTGAACTGTCAGGCCAGAAGCAGGCTCATGAGTGCATTGAATCAAGAAAAGTAAAGTGCAAAAAAATTATAACTTTGAATATACTTTTTGGTTTATAATAATTCATTAAGGAAGAATATGGTAAAAGATATGGTTTATTGCCATGTTTTATGTATGGTGTAAAAAAGGAGGGCATTATCATGTAAAATAAAAGGTTTTTTTAATTTTGTCTATTTTTACCATCCATTACAATATTTACAAGAGTTTTTACATCTAACCTCAACAAATCATATAAGTATGTTTTAATATATTTTAGAACACAATACATAAATGCATTTAAAAATTATGGTGGAAAATAAGTATCTGATCAAATAACACAAGTTCAACTCAATACTTGCCCCACTGTATGTAACTACATAAACAAGGCAGTAGTGAAGTAGTGAAGTATTCTGACCTTTAATCCTCTTAGTATTTGGTAGAACAGATAGATTATGATTCTTTCTGAAAGCATTCGCTTCCTCATTATGTGACTGAGATCCTGAGCCACAAAAGGCATTACTAAGTAGCTGTAACACACACACACACACACACACACACACACATTATTAGCATTAAAAGGTGAAGAAACTGTTTAAAGATCCCTCTTATATTGTTCCAGTTATTTGGTTGCAGATTTTAGAATGGTTTGAATATTAATTTTATTATGCAATAAACTTTGCTCTTTTATTGAGAAAAGATGACTGGTGGCTCAGAGGGTAGCAATGTTGTCATACAGCAAGAAGGTCCTGGGGTCAATCCACAGGTGGGTGGTCCGGGTCCTTTCTGTGTGGAGTTTGTATGTTTTCCCCTTTTATGTGTGTGTTTCCTATGGGAGTTCAGGTTTCCTTTCACATTCCAAAAACATGCCACCACATTTATTGGAGGCACTGAATTGTCCCATAGGTAGCCAATAAACAAAAACAAATGAACACTGAATTGTCAATTTGATCAGTTAGCCAAAAGGTAGCATTACAACCTCATACACATATCACCAACACCCCCCACCCTCTATCTCACTTCTTTCTGTATGTTTGTTTCTATTATCCCCTCCAGCTAACCCCCAACAAGTACTCAATTTTCAACTATTTGACAGGTTATAACAAGCAGAAATTTCTCCACAGGAATGTGTTGCTCTTATTTAGCTACTTACAATGTCTGGAATTTGTCCAGGGTGGTGTCTGGAGTAAAAACATCCAGAAGGCAAATTACCTTTTTGGAGAAAAAAAACACAGATTTGAGTATCTAGCAGCTACAGTATTTCATGTATTGTACAGAATGAGAGTGAAAAGAAAGTGACTGCCTTTTACATAATTTTTTATAGTTGTAATAAAGTTAAATCTGCCACATAGTTTTGTGTTATAGGTTGTGTTTTTCTCTTAAGGCCTACATTATGCAGTGGTGAGACATTGGCCATCGTTATTTGCATTGAATGAGACCTAATTTTCAAATTTTGATTCTTTCAGTGTTTTGAAACCCTGTTAATACCTTTTACAATTGGTTTAGAACAGAGGTGCACACAAAATATCCTCTAGGTAGTGAGTGTCTCCGAGTAATAAGAGAAATTGTATTCCTTAAAAAAAAATTGTGACTCATCATGGAAAGATGCATGTTTAGAGAAAAGCCTGTAGTGAATATGGCTACAACAGTGGAGCAAAATAAATTGTAATCATTGCATTCAAATGTGCATGTAAATCCAAGCAACCACAAGATATGCAATTAAACAAAATGACTTGAATATGACTTGAAGTATTAATAAACTGTTTATTTAACATTTAAATATCTATTATTGAAGACATTATTAATTGCAGAAAATTGTGGGATCCATTAGTCATTTTTCTATTGATTACACTGTCATGGAAGATAACCTGAATAAAGCTGTTAAAAAATAAAGTATTTGACAGGTTAGAAAACAGTGGCTTTGGTCCTTGCAGATCTTTTCTTGATGGGAACAACTATTTTCTTTTCTGAATTCACTTATGTCAAAAGTTGCAAAATATAAGAGACACACTCGCCTCTGAAACATGTGCAGTAGCCAAATGCATATTTTTTGCCTGCACAAGGCAAGTTCATATATCAATCAGCCTTGTACATGGACAGCCAATGCCAATCAGCCTTGTACATGTACATTAATCCTCTGCATCAATCCTCTACAAATGCCATCATTCAGAGCAGAGGAGGTAGTTGCATCAGTTATGAGGTCCCTATCCAGCTACCTACCTGAATGAACAACAGTAAAACATTGTTCATATAGCTGTTCAACCCAACCAGAACTGAGATGCAATATGATGTATCTGAAATTTCTCTGGTGTGCTAGCATATTTTACTACTGCATGGGTTTACTCTGGGTGCTCTGGTATCCTTCCTTATTCAAAAAACATGCAATTGGGGTGAATTAGAGATACTACCAGGACTGTTTGATATAACCTTGTGACTTGATGAATCTTGTGTAACTACTCATCGTTTCCAGTCATGAATGTAACCAAACCGTAAAACATGATGTTAAAACATAGAAACTCCAAAACTCAGAAAAAGAATTAGCAATGCAATTAGTTAAGTGATTTTGGCACAGACCATGGTACAATTTTGTTTGTATGCACATTTGTATGTGTGCTTGTGTGTTTGTGTGAGAAACAGAAACTAAATGTGGTTCTAGATTAAGTTCTTGCCACCACAAACACAAAGGAATGAACTAGGAGATTATTTACCAAACACAAATCAGGTTTGGATAGAGTGAAAGACGATACATATTACACTACTACTTCATTCTCTGTAATTAACTGCAAGTTCTGAGGTAATGAAGGTCCAGAATGTAACAAAATAAAAAAATAAACAGTACGGAAAGTATTCAGACCCCTTATTTTTTCACTCTTCATTGAAGCCATTTGCTAAAATAAAAAAGGTCATTTTATTTCCCATTAATGTACACTCAGCATTGACATAAAAAACAGAAATGTAGAATTTTTTTGCGAATTTTCAAAAAAGAAAAACTGAAATATCACATGGTCATAAGTATTCAGACCATGTGCTGTGACACTCATATTTAACTCACTTGCTGTAAATTTCCTTCTGTTACTCCTTGAGATGGTTCTACTCCTTCATTGGAGTCAATCTGCATTTAATTAAACTGATTGGACTGATTATGAAAGGCACACACCTGTCTATATAATACCTCACATCGCATGTCAGAGCAGATGAGAATCATGAGGTCAAAGGAACTGCTCAACGAGCTCAGAGACAGAAGTGTGGCAATCATTAGATCTGACCAAGGCTACAGAAGAATTTCTGCAGCACTCAAGGTTCCTAAGAGCACAGTGGCCTACATAATCCTTTAATGGAAGAAGTTTGGGACAACCAGAACTCTTCCTAGACTTGGTCGTCCAGCCTTACTAAACAATCGTGGGAGAAGAGCCTTGGTGAGAGAGGTAAAGAAGAACTCACTGTGGCTAAGCTCCAGAGATGGAGTAGGGAGATAGGAGAAAGTTCCACAAAGTCAACTATCACTGCAGCCCTCTACCACTCTGGTATTTATGGAAGAGTAATTTGACGGAAGCCTCTCCTCAGTGACATATGAAAGCCTGCAAGCTGGGATGCCGAGTGTACATTATTGAGAAATAAAATGAGCTTTTTTGAGTTTAGGAAATGGCTGCACTGAAACCAAGAGGGAAAAATGTAAAAGGTTCTGAATACTTTCCGTACCCACTGTATATATTTAAAAACATGTGTGCAGTCAATACTTTGTTTGAAAAGTGGGATATTTTGTAAAATGCTAAACAAACAAGAATCTGTGAATTTTCTTGAACCTTAATTTAACACATAGCAATGCACAGAAACGATATTCAATTTTTTACTTTAATTGTATTTTGTAAATAGAGACAATTTCAGCAACTATAAGGCCTAACTCAAAAAAGTCCTGGTAGGTTGTCACGTGTATCTGGAGTCATGTCGACTGCAGTGCTTATCACATATATCCATATGCAGGAGGAAACATGATGATTGAGGTGGTACAACAGATCCTAAGGTGGTACAACTGGGTCTAAATATTAGGTGGGCAAGGGTAGTACTTTGAAGTCTTGGTCATGGTCTTACATTTAATCTCTGACATTTCTAGCCATGTGACATGATGCATTGTCTTGCTGGAAGACACTATCTGCTCACAGGAAGACATTCAGCATATCGCTTTCCACAGACCATAGCGCATCTACCATCGGCTTACAGTATGTTCTTCCAGAAGCAGTTGGGTGTTTCTCTGATGTTTCTCATCTAAGAGGATGTCTATATTTTTAAATTATCACTTTTTGAAACTCTGACAACTCAGCCATTTTAGCCTTGACAACAGTGAGTAAGCATATGTGAACAGACAGGATATCTTAAGCCTTATATAGCCACAAAGCCAGTCCTTGAAATTTGACTTTTATCATGAGCCATAATAATGTGACTTGGCAGACTGTATTAACAAAATACAATGAAGTTAAACATTAAACATTTTTTTGTACACTAAAAAGTTTGAAAATAGGCTAAACATTTTCTTCAAATGGGGTTCAGTTAAAGTTCGCGACTCACGTTGTCATGTTGAATGTGGCGTAACAGTCTAAGTTCTCTGTAGGCCCGCTTAGCATGAATCAAAGACTGAAACGGTCTGTAGAGCTTTTTGATAGCCACCTTCTCCTTTGTCTTTTGGTCGATAGCAGAGCTGTACACAAGATGAAATTAGGATACTAAATACAATAGAAGGATAAGTTCACTGGTATTTACAGGAACATTTCAAGGATGCGCTAAACCTGACAGTAAAGAGCACTTAGGAGATGTAATTGGATTTAGGTGAGTGTGAGTGGGAATATGTGCAGACTGAGTAAGAAACTGTATATGAGGGCAGGGGTGTCAAAAATGGATATCTGATAGGTGTATTAACGGGATACTGCATAAAAAAATGTTTGTCCAGACAGTTAATCATGTTCATGAGTCCCTTTTAGCACGGTCTACATAATTACCTTCATACAAAAGAAGGAATGTAATGATGTCAAATCGGTAAATGATTTGCTTGAGGCCCAATTTAAATCGGCATTGATATTCACTTTAAACAGCAACTGCTATTCACCAAGTTGTCAAATTAGGATTAATTCAAAATTGTTTGTACCTCACTCAGAAATAAAAAACATTATTTATTCATTTAAATAAAAGATAATCACAAAAAATATTTTAAAAATGTATTTTCAAGATCTGGAATCTAATGTCACTAACCCGGGAGGCAACAAAATTAGGTGCCTTTTGTTTCTTTGAGGCTACAAAATCTTCCAGGCAACTTTTCTTTAACATTTTTCTAGGTTTCCGTATGAGATAATAGCTAAAGATTGACATTTTACTGCAATTGAACATTACTTCTAGCAATCTGTGGTCAATTGTTTTTATTCATCTAAGTAATGAATGGCCTTTTATTTCTGAAGTACAAAGGGTGTCCATATGCTAGTGTGCATTTTTTACGTATTCTTAATAATAACTATTATTGTATTGATGTAAAGCATCTTTGTGACTGCATTACAGTATATTCATAATCTACTGTTTCTATAGACTTTCAAAAGTGGTGCACTGACTGAGTAAATAATGTGTGACAATGTAGTAATGTAGTGTAGTAAACAATGTGGTAATGTTTTGGAGCCACCTATTCTGGCTAGTTTGGGGTCAACTTGCTCTAACTTGCCTCTGGAATGCAAAATAACTTGTGCTGCAGTAAAGTTTTAAAAAATCTTTGATTGTTATCATTACATTTCCTGAACAAAATGTGTATTTTACTCTAACCCTTCCAAACACAAAAGAAAACTTACATGTGTTTGTGATCTACGATTGTGAATTCTACTAAATATAGTCTATGGGAAAATATTTAACCACATTTTTTCATTATAACGTTTTAATTACACATATAGACTCTGGGATAAGGAATCATTGAGTCAGTATGGCTATGGATAAAAAGCCCACTTCCAGTTTTGTGATATGTTCTGGACAACTGCAATGGTACAACACATCAAATTAATGAGTCAGATCTCAGATTCCCTCGAAATATAACTCTTCAAGCTATACTTGGTTCTTTAACTTGCTCTAACTTGTCTGGCAGTTTAGTTAGATTTTCAGTATTTTTAGCATCACACTATTTCAGTCTAAACTGTTTACTTTACCTTTGAGTAAAGAACACTCCCAAAAAGAACACTGGGAGTGTGTAGCCTTGGGCTGTGTTTTCCACTAAGCATTATGGAGATAATTTCACCCACTTTTTACTATGATGTTTTAATTACACCTAGAAAGTTTTAGGAATCATTGAGTCAATAAAGGCTATGTGTACTGTGTTGTATTAAAATTCCAGTTGTAGTTTTGGTACTAAGATATTTACTTATGCTTTATTAATAAATGTTCTGGACTGTGACAGTAATACGATACAATTAGGCATGTGCCCGTAAATGTACCATTTAATTGCATAGTATAACTGTGAATTATTTTTTTCATCACTTTGCAGTGAAATTCGTTCTCCGCATTTTAACCCAATCCATGCAGTGAAACACACATATGTACACTAGTGAACACTAGGGGGCAGTAAGCACACATGCCCGAAACAGTGGGTAGCCCTAGCCACAGTGCCTGCGGAGCAGTTAGAGGTTAGATGCCTTGATCAAGGGCACTTTAGTCGGGACCTGCCAGCTCTGGGAATCGATCCGACAACCTTCTGATCACAAGCCCAGTTCTCTAACCACCAGGCCAGGGCTACCTCAAAAATTTGTAACCGCCTAACCACCAGGACATGGCTGCCTATGAACATTTGTAGTAAAATTGTGAATTATTTTACAGTTCTACTATGAATTATTGGTAGTTTAGTTTTACTGTGAAATTTTATAATACTTTATTGGTTCAACTATACATTTAGCAGTTTTACTCTGAAATTTCTTAGTACGTTTGTTCTTGGGCAATAAAAAAAGCAAATATGGTTCCACACATGAAGTTAGCCATTTTTTTAAATCTAATAATCACATGCTACATAAATTTCAAAACCAACTTGTCAACTTCAAAAATTATCTAGCTACAATAAAAATAAAGGGGGTACTTTTACCATACTGTCCCATAAGCCCCGGAGCCGACAGGTATTAACGTAGTGTATCGGTCCGGTATTTCCCACGAAGTTTTCTGGACCTCTTGTTTGTGAAAGCCTGCCTTCAGAGGAGAAGCCATGAAATAATAAATTAATTATTAAAGCTCTTAGTGGCGCCGCTAGGTTAACGAAGCTAAAATGAAGCTTAGACTCAGAAGCCCACGAGCACTCAGGTAGGCACAAGCGTAGGTTGAAACGCCCACCTGAGGACTCACCTTACGATGATCACGTGGTTTCGTTCACACAAGGGTAATAATAAATTACATTTTCCTTTCTACTTAGCTCCTTTACATATTGTCCCTTTATATACCCTGAATCATACCTCAATCAAATGTGTGTGGTTTAGCAGATAGTTTTAGTTTTTTTAACCGCAGAGTTTTGTGAGCAGTCATACACTGCGGTAAAGCCAGCAGCCTTTTTACCAAAACACGGTTAAACTAGCCGCCTGTTTAAAGTATGGGCACAGATATTACACACGTAACGGTAAAAGCCACAGCAACGTACAAACAAGTGAAAGGGTTTGTGTCTATGTGTTTTTTAGAGAATATATATTTCTAATAAGTAGTCCCTAAAACCAATACATATCATTTCAGGGTTAGTTGTACATATTTTAAGAAAATGATATCCAAAATGTATACTTTTTCAAGTGGTTTTAAGTTATTACTCAAATTAATCACATTAGAAAATGTTCAATTCAGTTCAGTTCATTTTATTTAATTAGGAAGCCTATTCCAGCTCTTCAACGGTGCAAAGTACATGGTAACACCCTGGATGGGGCTCCAGTCCATCACAGGAACCTATAGGACAAGTCAGTGTCACCAATCAACCTGGTAGCATGTCTTTGGACTGTGGGTACACAGTACCTGGAGGAAACCCACGTGGGCACGGGGAGAACATGCAAACTCCACACAGGAAGGGGATCGAACCCAGGACCTTGTTGCTGTGAGGCGAAAGTGCTATCCACTAAGCCACCGTGCTTTTACTGTACAGATTTAAAGAAAAGTGTATCAAAAATCTCTACTATGCGTAAGTGATTTTGGCTGAACACTTATGTTCAACACACTATCAAATGGTAATGGTAAGTAGGCCATAAAACTGTAAAGATTTAAATAAAATTATATGTCCAATTATAAATTGGATAGACTCACAAGTTTCAAGTTTCTGAGAATGCACAGTGTTGAGGACATATCTTATTCCACTCCCATGTTACTGGCAAAGCCCATTTTTCTTTATTTGTTTTAAAAACACAAACAATATAAATATTTTGCACAGTGTTACTTATAACTATTCTTACATTTTATACACTATATACATGACTAAAATGTTATTGATTGGATTTAAACATACAACAATAGCATAAATACTTAACAAAGGAAAAAATAGTAAACTATTCTAAAAGATACCAATTAAAGTTAAATAAAGGGACTATTGATCACACTCCAAGGCTTCTGTCATTTTACTCGCATATGTGTATTCTGTCATTCTTTTTTAGAAAGAGATCTTTTTAAACAGTTCAAGTCAAGTCATATACCCCTGTATCTAAACTAAAAATGTTAACAGAAGCTGTTATGAAATGAAAATGTCTTGTGCACATATAGACTTTACGTGTAAGTCTTCAGTGTGAAATACATCAGACATGAATAAATGGATCCTCTCGTGAATGTATGTATAGGTCAGTCCTACTTTGTTTATTCTGTACAAAGTACAAAAGTTTGTATCACTTGTGGGCAATAAGTGACTTCACTACGTCAAATGACCACAAACATTGCTAGTAATAACTAATGTTTCATCTCTTTAAATAAATTCTAAAATCTAAATTTAACTTGAAGAATCAAAGTATACAATAACAATAAAACAATAAAATGAACATACCTCTCTGATCAACCAGGTGTGACTAATAATTGAATTGCCATTTTAGTGGACGTTTTTGTTTAGTGCTTTCTCACAATAAAGTGCTAATAATTATGATCAATTGTTTTAGATTTAGAATACTATTTTCATCACTGTGAACTGAAATTGGTCCTCCACATTTTAACCTAATCAGTGCAGTGAAACACACACATTCACACACTAGTGAACACTAGGGGGCAGTGAGCACACATGCCCAGAGCAGTAAGCAGCCCTAACCAGGGTGCCACTAATTACGATAAGTGGTTTAAGACAGTTATAAGAGCAGTTATAGGTTAGGTGCCTTGCTCAAGGGCACTTAGAACTAGGCTAAGTGACCATGTTTACCAGAAGTCAGCGAATAAGCGAATATAAGTCAGTTATAAAATCCAGTAAAAGAAAGTTGTATTCAAGGCAATTGTCTCACAATTCAAGGCAATTTATAAACATGAAACTTGAAAATGAAGTTCAATTCAATTAATTGTCTTAAACCACTTATCGTAATTAGGGTCAAGTAGTGGCACAAAAAGGCAATGTGCAGCATTGTTTTGCATAATTTGCACCAATCAAAATCTGGAAAATCGTATTGTGAACCCATCTTGAATCTTATCGCATCGTGTGCATGGCTTGTCGTTAACGTTATTTGTCACGCTATTGAGTCAGAGCAGCAGCACTGAGAAGAACTGTAGCGTTCCAAATGGAGCTTTTCTCCGTAGTGACCACAAGGGAGCAGTAGTGCACAATTCCCCTTGTGCATTATAAGCGATGTGTTTCCCGTATTCACTTCAATGAGCACATAAATCAGATGATACTCAGCAGTCACCCGACTTCTCGACCGACTTCTCGCTCGTAGCATATTTCTCTAACAGCGTCTAGAGTAAAACTAACGAACTGAACTCGGCTCTGAACTAGTGGACGCGCTCGGCTAACGCGCGCTCTCTGAAGACTGGCTTCTTTCTAAAGACAAGATACGTTAGAAGGGATTAAGTAGGAAAATCGCTTGAAAAGTGCACCTCTAACCCTAACAACTGGAAAAGTAACTTGTTTTGCGACATGTAAAGGTAGGCATTTCTCTGATGTTTTTGTAAAATAAACATGTTTCTGAATATACAGGTTGAGAAGCTTTCTGGCACATTGTTACTGACAGTCAAAGCAACGCCCCAAAATATCACTGCCCCTCATGAAGATGTCATTGATTCAGCTTTTACTTTACATAAACAATTGACTTGTATCAAAAATTGTAAATTGTGTTAGGGTGTTATTATTAGTTATTATTAAACGAATAAAACAATAATAAACCGAATTCCAAATGTTTAAATATTTTATTAGTCAATTATTTTAAATCAAGTCACATACAACCTTAAACGTTTTTCAGAAGTATTTAGTACTGTGTTGTTTAATATAGAAACGTAAATCATAATTATAATTAAAATGGGTGTCACTTGCCTTACAGCAAGAAAGTCCTCGGTTTGATTACCAACTGTAGTCCTGGGTCCTTTATGTGTGGAGTATGCTTGTTCTGCTTGTGTCCCAATGTCTATGTGAGTATCTCTCGGGATCCAGTTTTCATGCGGTCAAATTAATTGGAGCTATTAAGTGTATTAATGCGTGAGAATGTGCATGTGCTAAACACAAATAATTTATCATCCAGATTTTTGAATAATATTCAGTATAAAATAATTAAAAAATCTAACTGCAATTTATTATTATTTGCAATATCTGACACAGTATTGCACATTATTAAGCACAGTAATTATAGCCAACATTTACAACGGAGATTAATACACTTAATATAAATAAAATAAAATTCTACTATATATAATGAAAAATAGTTACCTGTACATTTTATTATATGTAAATTTAGATATGTTCACATTTTAAATATAAATATATTAGTAAAGTTACAAAAAAATCACTTTCTAGAAAAAAAAAAGTTTATTGCTGAACTTTGTTATTCTAATGAGATCAGCAAGGGTCACTGAACTAATTAATAAATATTTCAAATTATATACACACTTATATACACAACAGCTCAATTAGTCAGAAACTTCAATTCTGTAATCTGCTGAATAAAGCAGTACAATAGAATTAATTCCAATAAAAGTGGGCTTTGTCATTTAACTTGTATAGTTAATTTTGTTACATTAGCGACTTAACATTTACCAGTCAGTTTTAAGTAACTCTGGGGGCTGAAGATCCTACAATGGAAATAATTTACAAAATATTTTATGTATGGCCTTCATTTTCTCCTGTGCTGTAACTAGCATGTGAAATTGGATAATAACAGTTGATGCTCACACCCATCACTTTGAAAATAATGTGTAATGGATATGCATGTCCAGCTGCACTGGCAAGCAGTGTCAAAGGGTGTGTGTGTGTTGCTGGTGCCATTTGCTCCTCTCACTTAAAGAAAAAATAAATGTGAAAGCTCATCTTTTATATGACGCTGTAGTGGTCTTCCTTTATCGCTATAGATTTTCTGAGAGAGGAACAAGCACTGTCACCACTGTCAATGCACAGTAAATCGACTTCAAAGCCAGTCGTGGCTTTTACAAATGTACAGATAATGCGTTCCCATGGGGCAACATATGGAATGGGGGTCTACGTTCCTTTCCGTAGGTGAAAACTTTTTATTTTCATTTTTAACTATTGCATCCCTAATTTGAATATGTGGCACTCACAAAATGGCAAAGAGTGGCTACAACTTTTAGTAAAATTATAACTGGGCATAACTAAGATAATAGGAAGAATAAGCAGTAGAATTGACAGTTAATGATCAATTCAAGCCTTTGGCAACTATCTGACAGAGTGATATAATATTTCTAAAATGCGTGTTATTTTTCGGGCAGAGAGTTAGACCATCCGAAAATGTTGGTGAACTATAAATGTTTTTCCTACTTTTTGCCAAGTGAGTTATTCTAAATGAAGCCGTGGTAAAACTTCCTTTTGGTTCCTTTTACTTTAATGTCAAGTTGTCAACAAGTTATTTACATATTTGGTGAAAAAAAGTTTTAAAGTGTAAAATTGGAACTTTGATTTATTTACTACAGTTCATTACAGTATGCCATGGAGTTGCATTTTCAGTAACTGAATTGACTGCTCAGAGTATCAAGAAATTTATTAATGTATCTCCAAATAAAAAAGATATAATCTTATAATACTATATAGTGTGGGGGTCCAGAATAACTCAAGCTGCTGCAAAGTTTGCTCTTTCTATTTCTGTGTGGGTTTCTTTGGGATGCTCTGCTTTGTTCACATAGACAACGTTAGGTGAGCTGGAGACCATGACTGTGTATGACAATGAACTTAAACCAGTGTAACATGTAACATGTACATGTCTTGCCATGAATCTAACCAAAATGTAAAACATAAAGGCGGAGCATTAGGTAAGCCTGGGAATTATTTATTTATTTTATTGCAGGAGCATTATAAAATGTTAAATATGCAATTTGTAAACTCATTAAATGGTCAAAGGTACAAAGAATGATACAGAATAACACAAAAGCTTTATTACAAAATAATAAGCAGTTATAGTCACTCTATTAAATAGTCACTTTTTAAAAAATACATTGTAAATGTGCCCCGCTACATTCAGACTGTGTTTGATGCAAGACTTGCTCCTCCTACAGTAATAATAATATAATTAGGCTTCATGCATTTGCAATCATCTTTTAATATGACTCAAATTCTATTTCAAATTCAATTCTAGTGTCTGATCTAGACTTGAAGTATCATACGTTCACCTACACATACGTACATAGATTCTATGGGAACAAATTATACAGACCCATTTCAAAAAATTTGAATATCATGGCAAAGTTGATAAATTTCCATAATATCATTAAAAAACTAAACGTTCATAGATTATAGATTCAGGGCCCATAATTTAAATGATTTCAAGTATTTATTTGTTTATTTTTACATAATTTTACATAATACATGAAGCCCACGAAAACAGGATTTTAAAAAATTAGAATACTGTGGAGAAATCAGCCCAAATGTTGCAGAACATGAATGTTTTAAACTAAGTGTGACAAATCATCTAATTTAATATAAGGGAGACTGAAGACCTAACAACTGGCCAGAAGACCATTATTGATACCCTACATAGGATAGGTAAGCCACAAAAGCTTCATAGCTAAGGAGGCTGGCTGTTCACAGAGTGCTGTGTCCAAGCATATCAATGGAAAGTCTAGCGGAAGGACAAAATGTTGCAAGAGAAGATTTGTTTGCTACGTTTGTAGCACTGTCGTGGATTTAATACCCAGGTTAGGCGATCCGGGTCCTTTCTGTAGGGAGTTCTCACAGTGTATGTGTGAGTTTACTCTGGGTGCTTTGACTCCCACAGTAAAAAAAACATTTAGTCAGGCTTATTAGAGACAGAAAATTGTTCATGACTGAGTTTAACATAACACTGTTAGGACGGACTAATGTCCGGAACCTAAAAAGCCAACCACACACACACAGAGTGGGAATGGAATACGCATCCGAAAACAAGGCTGAGGAAACGAATCTGAAAGGCAGACAGGACGAACTGAGGAGGCAGGCTGACCCGAGCCAATCAAAAACAAAACAAGGACACCCGGCAAATTGCTGGAGAGGGTCGACCCAGGAAGACTACAAATGAATGGGACTTCAGGGAACTGGTACGTGCAGATAAGGTTTCAATCAGATAACTACTTTGTAGAAGGCACATCACAGTAGTGATGTGAGGGATGCTAGACAATATTCTGGTGTCGGAAAACTGGAAGAGCTGAATATTAAAAGGGAACAGTAATTAGGTGCAAGGATGAGTTGCAGGTGAGGAAGAGGAGCCATGCCTGTCACTGTCACCAGGCAACGGCTGATGCTCACGCCTGGCTTCCATGTTATTGCGTCTTGGTCTGAGGTGTTTTTTTTCCTGTAAAGCCTGCTGCTCTTGCTCTTGTCTAAAAAACAATTGTCAACTAAATGAATGTAAACATGTCAAAAAAAATCCTTATAAACAAACAGACACATTTTTACACGCCCCACGTTGACATATTTCTTAAAACTAGATTATGGCTTCAGAAACTTCTTGTACGTTGACACCCTGCAGTTTACCGGGAGGCCAACTTGTGGAAGTGTTTTAAGACCTGATTTCAATCCGTATTTGTGTCTTTCTTTGACATCATGACAAATCAAAAGAAATTAGCCATTACATCTGAAAGAGAATTTGAAACCTAAACAAGTTCAGTGGGACTAGCGATTTTTGGGAATTGCAGACATCTGAGCGTATTAGGTTTATATGGTCAAGTGATAATATGGAACACCACCACTTCACAGTATTTAAAGGCCACACTTTCTAACTTTCCTGGAAAATGTTATCTGTCTTGATAACTCTGTAACTGGCCATAATGACTATTGTTCTGTGTGGAGGAAAGAGGGGGAGGCTTGCATGTCAAAGAACACCACCCCTGACTTCACCATCTGTGAAGTCTGAGAAGATGGGGGTGGCAGAATCATGTTGAGTTATGATGTGTTGCAGCAAGGGATTGTGCTCTTGTCTAAATAAATTTAATTATGAGAATAAGGACAATTATGTGGAGATATCGAAGCAACATCTCAATATATAAACAAAGATATTACAGCGTGGGACCAGATGGGTTTTCCAACTGAGCAGTGATCCCAAGCATACTTTTAAAGTTGTGTTAAAATGTATGTGAACTTCTGAACCACTGGTAATAATGATTCTGATAAGAATGGGTATATGTGCTAGAATTGAATGCCAGGATTGGATTTATGTATTAGAAATTTAATCTCTGGTTATATTCATGCCAGGACAGGTAAGTACTGACAGATCAAGTTAAATGTCAGACATCAACACAGATCAATTTCTATTTTTAACAACATATGTATCTTTAGACTGTGGGAAGAAAGTGAAGTTTATGGAGGAAACCCACAGGGTCTCCAGGGAAATTGTGCATATTCCAACAAGGGAAAATACAAACCATGAACCTTCTTGATGAGAAGGGACATTGCTACCCACAGACATTTCTATATTTGTTTCTCGTAAGATACTGTAAAATGTGTGTGCTGATGTATTCCGAAACCATATTATGTTCCCGCTTGCTTCTCTCCTCAACCCTTATCTCACTGCCAGTCAGGTGGATATACAATTTTTCAATTTAGATTTTAATTTCAATCCCTGGTCATTATGCAAGCTGCTCTGGGAGAGTTGTTGGTTAGTTCACACATAGCAATGAGAGCCGAGTTTCGATCTCTTTCGTGAATATCAGGTAGTTTGAACTAAGCATACTATGCAGAATTGCAGGTGTAAAGAGACCCCAAGTAACTACATTCTGCAATAACTAGATTGACAAGCAGACATGGGTAACAAAATGTGTCTAATAAGAATGTAACAATACACTGTACCCACAATTCGAAATGTCTTACGATATTGGGTACACAATGCAATTTTATCCCAGGAGATGGCCATCTGGTCTCTGTTCTGTGTAGTAGTAAGATTGCATTAAGCTTGTCACACCCCAGTCTTAGACACACTACGGGGGGCTTCACTGAAGTGTGGAAATGTGTTCGAAACAGGTGGTGCTAGAAAATCACTTTAAATTATTTAAAGCTGTTACAGTGGGTACGTAAATTATTCAGACCCCTTTAATTTTTTCACTCATTGCAGCATTTTCACTCATTTGCTAAAATCAAAAAACTTTTTTTGAGAAAAAATTTTTATTTCTCATTAATGTACACTCAGCACCCCATCTTGCCTTAAAAAACAACAGAAATGTAGATTTTTTTGCAAATTTATTTAAAAGGAAAAAATGAAATATCACATGGTCATAAGTATTCAGACTCTTTGCTGTGACACCCGTATTTAAATCATATGCTGTCCATTTCTTTCTTATCCTCCTTGAGATGGTTGTACTCCTTCATTGGAGTCCAGCTGTGTTTAATGAAACTGATTGGCACACACCTGTCTATATAAGACCTCACAGCTCCCAATGCATGTCTGAGCAAATGAGAATCATGAGATCAAAGGAACTGCCCAAGGAGCTCAGAGACAGAATTGTGGAAATGCACAGATCTGGCTAAGGTTAGAAAAGAATCTCAGCAGCACTCAAGGTTCCTAAGAGCACAGTGGCCTCCATAATCCTTAAATTGAAGAAGTTTGGGACTACCAAATCCATCCAACCAAACTGAGCAATAGTGGGAGAAGAGCCTTGGTGAGAGAGGTAAATAAGAACCCAAATATCACTCTGGCTGAACTCCAGAGATACAGTGGGGAGATGGGAGAAAGTTCGACAAAATCAATTATCACTCCACCAGTAAGGGATTTATGGCCCCGACGGAAGCCTCTCCTGCATAGAATTTGCCAAAAAACACATGAAGGACTCCCAGACTATGAGAAAAAAGATTCTCTGGTCTGATGAGACAAAGATTGAACTTTTCGGCATTAATTCTAAGCGGTATGTGTGGACAAATCCAGGCACTGCTCATCACCTGCCCAATACAATTCCAACAATGAAACATGGTGGTGGCAGCATCATGCTATGGGGGTGTGTTTCAGCTGCAGGGACAGGACAACTACTTGCAACTGAAGCAAAGATGAATGCTGCCAAGTACAGAGATATCCTGGATGAATATCCTCTTCCAGAGTGCTCTGGACCTCAGACTGGGCCGAAGACGGGACAACAAAACCTTCCAACAAGACAATGACCCTAAGCTTACAGCTAAAATAACAAAGGAGTGGCTTCGGAACAACTCATTCTTTACTGGCCCAGCTAGAGCCCTGATCTAAACTCAATTGAGCATCTCTGGAGAGACCTGAAATGGCTGTCCACCATCATTAATGTCTCAATACTTATGACCATGTGATATTTCACTTTTTATTTAATTATTTTCGCAAAGATTCTACATTGAGTGTACATCAATGAGAAGTAATATATTTTTTTTGTTTAGCGAATGGCTGTAATGAAACAAAGAGTTAAAGAGGTCCGAATACTTTCCATACCCACTGTACACTACAGTTACAGTAAACAGTATACAGTCAGAGCAATTGAGGGTTATGAGCAATTTTTGGCAAGCTCCATTGCAGAGCAAATGTACGAAGTCTCTTAATTATTTATGGGTGTATTTTTTTTGTAACCTGCAATAAACTAGTGTGTCACTTGTTGCATTTGCTATTTCAGCGGCACAGCTACTTCAACTTGTCCAATGCTTCTCAGCATAGGAAACTTACCTTCTCATGGATGCTGTGCATGCTATGAAGCACGGGCACTATAGTGATGGAGAAATTAGTCAAACACAGTGAACAAATAACTCCAAAGTGAGCACCTTAAATGTCCAAATACAATATGTTTGTACATCGGTTCACAATTTATAACCTTTAATGCCCCTTATATAAACACGTCCTGTTTATCAAATTATTTTCTTTACTTGCCAGGATACAGGTTGCTCCTGAGGAGGCTGATCTTTAAAGTTTCACTTTGGAGTCAGTGGGAATAATTTTTACACCCGTTCCGGCTGGTTTTACTCTGCCCATGTGCCACGAGATATTGTGACGGTCTCGTGCAAAGCCATTTAATGCACCGTTGTAAGCACGATACATGGTGTAATTAGACAGGTCTTTAGTCTATAATCATAGTCTCCTAACAGAATGGTGTAAAATAAATGTTTTTGTATTTTGTTTATTGTTGATGTAGTGAGTTTCGGAGAGTGTATTAGGATTCATGTTTAGGAACATCATGTTTTACACTTTTTGTTACATTAATGGCATTAATTTTTTTAGTTTGTCTCTCCAATTAACCTGGCTGTGTTACAAAACCAACCACGATGTTGAAGCGCAGTTCAGCTTCCGGCATGGTTGGTGTTACAGATCACCTCCTCAAAGGGTTTAAAAGGCAAGTTGCCTTACCTGGAATGAGTGCTTGAACCTGGCATTCCCCAATAAAGCTGGTTGCCACACTCAGTCTGGCGCCGCCACTTCACATGCACTTCTGACCAGGCATGCCTCACATTCGTTCAGATGTCCTGGTTGCTGGTGTTAGTATGGAAAGAGTTTGCAATCCCCTGGGTCTTGAGGTCATACAGCTCAAAGGCTGGAGATCCATGGCACCACTAAATGTTAGGGACAGTTACATTCCCCTCTGCCACAGAGCTGGGTCAGAGCCGCCATCCCAGTGATCAGGGCAGCTATCTTTTATTTTATTAGTTTTGTGCCCTTTTTTGTGTTTTTTAAATTCTGTTCATTTCTTTTCACTCAGCTGCCACGAGGGCTATTTTTTGTTGTTCTTTTTATTAATTTATTCATTAATAAATTAATAATTAAATTAAATAACTTAATGGAATTAATTCATTTATTTCTATTTTTGTCCTGGAATCATAACAGGATGTTTTTGGATTGTGGTAGGAAACCAGAGCTTCCTTCTTGCTTTGAGATGACAGTGCTATCCACTAAGCCACCATGTTGCCCCATTTAGGAGGGCAATTTCATGACTTTTTTTTTACAGAACTGTGAAATCTGTAATTCTTGAAAACGCAAGGTACCTGAAATTAAACACATTTCCAATGCAGCCCTATTTATATAACAAGCTCTATGTTGTGCAGCCCTGATCTGAGTAACTATTGTGTGAATTAAGCAGGATTTCGTGTGCTATAGTATAAAACCTGTTCACATTTTTCAGGAATGAGCATGAGCAAGAAATATCTCACAGGTCCTACTCCTCATTATTTACGGTCACATGTGGGATGGCCCTTGCATAGTTTTCTGCTTCACCTCCTCCATTTCTGGTGACACACAGACCCACATTAAGTTTGAATAGGGCTACACCTTCATACTATTCCCAGTTTTAAATACCTTAGCTTATTAATTTGCTGTTTCTTTATTCACCTGGAGACTACTAGCTAGTCTTATGTCTAGTCATCACTGTCATCGCTCGTATTGCATGTGATTCCTTATATGGAAGCCAGAAGCCTTCTAGTACCACCCAGGAATGCAATTGGCTTAAGACAATGTCTTAAGCCAATTGCATTCATTGTCTGCCTTTTGGTTTTGGCTTATATATATATAATATATATAATTTGGCTTATATATATATAATA
>JAYDZF010000018.1:9035260-9047576 GCA_034509105.1 Microcambeva barbata | reverse complement strand
TGCCGGTTTGATTCCCAGAGCTGACAGGTCACGACTGAAGTGCCCTTGAGCAAGGCACCTAACCTCTAACTGCTCACCGGGTTAGGCCGGCTAGGGCTTCCCACCACTCTGGCCACATGTGCTCACTGCCCCCTAGTGTTCACTAGTGTGTATTTGTGTGTTTCACTGCATGTATTGGGTTAAAATGCCCTAATAAGGCCCCAGAAGTACAATTTGTTTGCTTTTTCTGATCCTATGACCTTCAGTGTAAATAATTTTATAATGGTGCTCAAAATAATCAGAAAAACATTTTACCCCACTACCATTTGAAATATTTCCAGGCTATATTACAATAGTTCACAACTTTGGTGATGATTGAATTTCATATTTTATTTCATGTCTGACCAAAAAAGTCCATCGTTGATGAGCAGCCAGCTGATTTAAATGACATGCTGATGGCCAGAATCACCCAAGATTAACACAAACAGAAGCACATGGAGAATTATTTTGAGTGAGAGAGCTTACTAGCTCCTCAGAGAATGAATATAAATGTTTTAATCCTACCCCCCCCCCCTTTTTTTTTACTGTTTACTAATCTTAATGTCATGGGTGTTGTAGGAACTGAACAACTCACCAAACATTGCCAACATTCATAAAGGCCTCACCAAACCAACTTACCCTGCTCCCAGTAGCCTATTTGCCCTCCAGAGGCTGGAATAAGCTTTGCAACATATCATCATCTAAAGGCCTAATGCAGTTACATTTAAACTTTACTTAAAAGTTGCTAAAATAACCTTGTGGCATGAAACATCAGCATAGATAATATATCTGCTGTTGATACTGGCAGATATAAATGTAAAATACTTGTTTAACATAACCACAGCTAATTTACTAAAATTTACCACACATGGGCCCATTAAAGAGTTACTTAACACTTCACTGAGCTGCATTACTAGATATAGTGCAACAGCAATGCTGAATAATGAAATCCCCCCAAACCACATGGCTTTCTCAGGAGCCAGCTGGAAGTCTGACCACTATTTGGTTCAGTGGATACACATTATTTCCTGTGTGTGAGGTCAGTTGGAAGTGGTTGGAATAGATGCCAAGCATCAGAAGCAGGTGTGAATCACCCCCACCAGGAGTCTATTTGACGCCTTTTATTATTCAGCCAAATGTCTTTTAACAGCCAGTGAAATAAAGCTTCTGTTCACTGAAGGGTAAAGGACATCAGTGCTTTATACTTTATTTAAGAACGATAAAAGGTTCTTGTTTTCAAATCTACCTTAGAAACAAAGACCACAATTTTGTGGATTTTAATACTCTCACATGTACATCAGTTATTAGTGGACACATCATTGTTATTACAAACTACACTTTCAGAGGCTTAATGATACTGTGTCCAAAAATGCTCATCAACAATAAGTAAGGGATCAAAGTTGTTTGTTCGCTGATGTGCATCAAAAAATAAAATAAAATATAAAATAAATAAATAAATATTTATGCCGGAACTCTGACTGAACTCTAGTTTTTTTTATTTGGGTTTGGGACAGACAAAAGGCATTGATGGCTAGGTACCTTTAGGACAATTCAGTACAGTGGAAGTGAGCCCTCTGGTCTTTTAGTATCACCAAAAATGTTCTACAAAAACTCTTTTTTTTTTAAATAACTAATTTTACTCTTTGATTAAGTAATACATTTTCATTTTATACAACCGATGCAATCTTGTCATTTCAAACATGTGACTGGAGAGATAAAATTTATTTATTTATTTATATATTCTTACTAAATAATTCATTCTGATCAGTCACTCAGAAACTATGGACCTAGTGCAGGAATACATCAGTCCATCTTAAAGCAAGAGATTCACTCACACGTACACTTAGACAGCTTTTTTTTCTGTGTAGTTTTGGGAGAAAAGGGAAACCATTTTTTATTGTTAGTAGTAGTAGGAGGAGTAGTAGTATTAGTATTATTATTTGTGCAGATCTTCTACTTTTTTATATTATTAAAAAACACAATATTCTTAAAAGAGGAAATGTTGTCAAGGAAGTGAGGACATACCTCTGTGTTACACTATATCTTCCCATTTAAAGTCTTACCTTAGGGGTGAATGGTGTGGCTATTGTGCTGAGGGTCTAGTTGCCATGGGAACTTGCTGCAGGTATGAGCATTAAGTTGCCAAGGTTTGTTTCTATTAATATGGCACCCTGGATATAAATTCAGAGATAGTTACAATAAATAGTATTAGCTGTAATCAAACATTTTTAGGCTAGCTTGGAAACATCAAAATCAGTAAGAATGTGAGATATCTTAAAAACAATTGGCCAAATTCATGACAGAAAACTGTTACCCATTAACATCGGTGGAAAGTTAAGTTGAAAGGTATACATTTCTTGGTGAAGTGGTGAAATTTTTCAAGTTTAGGGGACATTCAATTACAAGGTACTGTAAATAGTGTGTGAGGTAAAAATCTACTAGAATTGACCTATTATATTTTAAATGGCCCTTTTAGTAAAAGTGATATTATTCGGCTGATCACTTCTTTCTTTGTTCAGTAAATACAATTTATAGACAAATTAGCCCAGTCCAGCTTCTTTTGGTCTTAAGCTATAACAAAAAAAAAACAGCACGGACCATCTCTACACTCTTCATATGTAATGAATGGTCACATTGTCCCCTGGGAAGGATAAATATGTTTCCTAATCACCCAGAGTGGCATGTTCATTGTCATGCTCAATGAGACACAACATCGAGACAGTAAAAGTGTCAATAGGCAGTAAAAGTGTGGGGTTATAACACCAAGCCCTCAGTGACAGACAGTAGCGCCTGTCTCCTCCTTTAGCAGTGGCAGTTGAAGGCCTGATGTGGCATGTCAGCCCGGGTGTCCATGCCCATGGGAACACTTCCAAACAATACTTGCTTGTCAGCCACTATTAATTTAGCTGGCCACACTTAAACCCCTGATCCCTAAAGTACTGGCTAATCTTGAGAAACTGTACTGAAATTGGTCCTCCACATTTTAACCAAATTTATGCAATGAAACTCACATATACATACTACTGAACACTAGGGGGCAGTGAGCACACGTGCCCAGAGCAGTGGTAACCCTAGTCACAGGGACCACTTAAAGGTTAGGTGCCTTGCTCAAGGGCACTTCAGTCATAAAGTGTCGGCTCTGGGAATCAAACCAGCAAACTTCTAATCACAAGCCCAGTTATCTAATCAACAGGCCATGACTGCCTCTCCACCCTCTCGAGCCAAAAACAACACATTTTAAACAAAACGTGTTGGGCATATAAAATCCAACCTTGGGCCGTGATTGACCCACAGACTTTTAATTCTTCACTTCCATATTTGAGTGTTTAATTGTGTTATCTTATATTTTCCTTATTGCATTTAGCTATCAATCCTGGAGGCTGTGAATCTGAAGGGGAAAAACACATATTTAAACAGTATTAAAACACAGGGTACTTTTTACATAATGTTTATTGAATACTGGTTAATAGAAGCTTTCTGATCCAGTGTAGTGTTCAGTATTAAATTGTGATTTAGGGCACAGACAAGATTTAATTATGCGGACTGCAAAATGGAGAGAGAGAGAGAGAGAGAGAGAGAGAGAGAGAGAGAGAAATATTTAGGGACAAACAGAGAAGACTGGACATAGAAAACAACAGGAAGGTATAGATTATTTTCCGCTGGAAAAAAAGAAAACTCACCATATATACAGTCAGAGTGTCATCATACACTTACAGTACTTTTCTTTATTACAAAAACCACATGGGTTTTTTTTTTTGAAAACTTACTCCCACACAAACTCCAACTCTACCTATTCTAGGAGATACAGTAAGGACTGAACTTTTTTTGCCTACCACAAATGCCACATAGCCTCCAAACAAAACATCAAAGGTTTATGTTCTGCATGAGCTATAGCTAAAAGTGATGTTAATTTATTATTGTTTATAATTTTTTCTTTAGGTTGCCTTTATACATTTATTAGCCATTTTAATTCTTTAAACTTTGTGCAAGGAATAAAAATATTCAGTTTGTTTGATGATAAAAAGAATCGATAACTGCAGCCCTAATACATGGAGCCAGTTTCCAATTTTCCACCAGTGCTGCTTCACATTTGAATATGCTAGAGCAAAAGTGGTAATAGAAATGAAGAACGTCACTGGGATGAATGTCATCTACATTTTTACCAACAATAGTTGATCAATGCCATACTGGAAGAAATGTGACTCAATTAACTAAAAATATAGATCAGCGCATTTTCTATTTCTTCAGTTTTTCACAGCGAATAGTGTATTATACTGCGAATTGTGTATTATACTGTGAATAGTGTATTATACTAAGATTTGTATATATACTGGTATTTAGTGTTCTAGAAACATTGGTATTTTACAGTGATCAGTTTAGCAAAATAAATCATAGTTTCTTTGGAAATTTAACAGCCTTAAATTTATCTGGAAAAAAAACTTCGAAAAACAAATGCAGTGTTTATGTTAGCCATTTTACTTTCAGATTTTTACCCCAAAACCTCATTTAGGCCCCCTTTCGAGCAAAAAAATATTTTTTTTTCAAAATGTAGTGCCCAAAAACGGTGTCCATCAACTTACACATACATACATATACGGACATACCGAGTACAATAGCGCCTTTTTTCACTACGTTAGAAACCTTAAGAGAACTAATACTAGAATAATACCAGAATTCTTTTTGTGGAAGAGTGCTAAGTTTAGGACTCTTGATGAAGGTTTCACTTAAAGAAAAAATAAATAAAACAAGATTTTCCTGCAGTATCAAAAGCATTAAGTAATTAAGATAAAAGTCATTTTTTGTAATTCTGGTATGATGATGACGGAGCTAAAGTAATTGCAATGCTAATGTTTTTTTTAACCTGCCCTGGCTTTTCAGCCTACATCCCTGAGTAATAGACAGTCCTTACAATTTTTCTCAGAGCTGTGTTGCTTTTCACTGATACTTAATTGTCTAATAGGGTACTCAACATAATTACCCATAATTCATTTAGTTTAATTAATGAGAAGCAGTAAATTATGGTATGCATCAAGTGTGTGTAGGTCCATTTATGGATTAGTGGTTATTTACTGTATCCAATTTCCTGTAACAGCAATGATGATCATCAGTAAAACTGCTTTGCTCAGATGGTGTCATTAAAACACTTCTTGACAGTAGGCTACTTCCACAACCCCAAAAATGAGAACATTAGATCCCAAACAGATTTGGTTGTGGGTAGTCAGGATAGTCAATAGTTTTAATCTATTGTAACCTTCACTCCTATTAGAAGACTTTAACAAGACATTTTGTGACCATTCTGTCTAATCAGAGTGTAGTACAGAACTAAAAGGTCTAGCTTCCAAAAATTGTGTGAAATGTTTAATAGGTCAAAGATATTTGTGCCATCACAGAAAACTATTCACTCAGATGAAACAGGAACAACATTAAATGCATATCATTAGTGTTGTAGCAATTTCTTAAAAATTTAATTTTGTAGAAACAATAT
Organism: Microcambeva barbata; assembly: GCA_034509105.1. NCBI lineage: Eukaryota > Metazoa > Chordata > Actinopteri > Siluriformes > Trichomycteridae > Microcambeva > Microcambeva barbata. The sequence goes on along the minus strand of JAYDZF010000018.1, from coordinate 9,042,073 downwards.
CAATGTAAATTCAGCTAAATTTACCCTAATTATACAAAAGAAAATGTGCTTGCATAAATTGCAGTACTTACAGATCGGGCTAACATCAGTACACTAATTCAAGTTGGTCTGTGGTAAGTGGTGTAATAATGTAATGGAGATCACTAGTATTTTTAGTGAAGGAAAACCAATTCGTCAAGTGCTGTCACATTCACATTGTCATAACAACAGTTTTTAAGCAATGCTTTACAATATTTTTAAAGGTATTATGTTTTGCCGCTTTAATAGGGGTACACAGTATAAGTGAATCTCAGTTTAACTACAGCTAATGATATTGCAATATACTTGGTGAGTGAAAACCTGTTGGACGTGGAGTGGGGGGGTTGTAAAAAATGGGAGACAGGCAAAATTTAGTTTTAATTTGAATACATCAGCAGAAACACGATCTTCACACAAGCTTTACTGTATGTGTGACCTTATAATTTTTATAAACATAATACTCTTGCTGCATTGGCAGAAATATTTATTAACCTCCATCTCACTACAGAATGGACAATCCCTAGCCCAGTCACATGACCAAACCTACTCAGATTTACTCTACAATGCATTTTTTGAACATTGTTAAACCCCTCATCAGCATGAATTATTTGTTTTTAAGTTGGGGCTTATACACTATTCCTCAAGTTTGGGATCACTTGCAATTTTCTTTGCATGTAGTCCTATTATCAGCAATTCTCAGTTCTTTGCCTCCTTGTATGGCTGACAATGGAAGTTAAGCATGTTATTAGAATAAATCATTGTTAGAAAACCATTTTTTAAGTTTGTTGCATTGCTGATTAATATTACACTAATGAGGGAGCATAAAAGGAAGCACACCATTCTAGGATGATTTAGTACTGAATCATCAGCAGTTGATAGCTAGCTGAAAATGGCTGGAAAGAAACCACTTTCTGGAGAATCGTCAGTCTATTGTTGTGTAATAAAGGAAGGCAACTCAGTGTAAAATATTGCAAAGAAAGTGAAAATGTCTTACCAAGCTGCTACTTACTCCCTTCAGAGAGTAGAACAAACTGGCTCTAACAAGGGCAGAAAATGAGTGAGAGAACCCAATACACAACTGTGGAAGAGGACACATTTTTAGATTGTGCAGTCTGAGACTAAGATGCCTCACAGGTTGTAAGCTGACAGCTGCACGAAATGAAACTCATCAAACACTGATGACAGCATCAAAGGTAAACTTCGGGATGCTGGACCTGGGCAGAATTGGCAAGAAAGGCCAATGTATTTTCTCTTTAGCCCAGTCTTTTCTATTTGTCTGTGTGAGAATGTTTTTTTCTTGGCAAATCTGTCATGAAGTCTATCATGTTGACACTGGTGTTTGACGGGTTCCATTTATTGAAGCTCTCAGTTCAGTTGACAACCTGTAAAGCGTCCTTGTTTCAAACTCAAACTACAGTGTATCACAAAAGTGAGTACACCCCTCACATTTCTGCAAATGTTTAAGTATATCTTTTCATGGGACAACACTGACAAAATGACAATTTGACACAATGAAAAGTAGTTTGTGTGCAGCTCACGTATATAACAGTGTAAATTTATTTTTCCCTCAAAATAACTCAATATACAGCCATTAATGTCTAAACCACTGGCAAAAGGTGAGTATTTACCTTAGTGAAAGTTCCTGAAGTGTATAATATTTTGTGTCCACCATTATTTTCCAGAACTGCCTCAACTCTCATGGGCATGGAGTTTAGCAAAGCTTCACATGTTGCCACTGGAATGCTTTTTTACTCCTCCATGAGGACATCATGGAGCTGGCAGATATTCAAAACTTTGTGCTCCTTCACCTTCCACTTGAGGATGCCCCAAAGATTGGGTTTAGGTCTGGAGACATGCTTGGCCAGTCCATCACCTTTACCCTCAGCCTTTTCAATAAAGCAGTGTTTGGGGTCATTATCATGGTGGATGCTCTGCTTCAGTATTTCACTGTACATATTGGAGTTCATGTGTCCCTCAATGAAATGTAACTTCCCAACACCTGCTGCAATCATGCATACCCAGACCATGGCATTCCCACCATCATGCTTGAATGTAGGCATGACACACTTATCTTTGTACTCCTCACCTGATTGCCGCCACACATGCTAGTGACCATCTGAAACAATCAAATTAATCTTGGTCTCATCAGACCATTGGACATGTCCTTTGTTGACATGTCTTCAGCAAACTGTTTGCAGGCTTTCTTGTGTACAGACTTCAGAAGAGGTGTCCTTCTGGGGTGACAGCCATGCAGACCAATTAGATGTAGTGTGCGGCGTATGGTCTGAGCACTGACAGGCTGAGCCCCAGCCTCTTCAATCTCTGCAGCACTCCTGCACCTATCTCTGGATGACAGCACTGGATGATCATGCCCATTCTGCTGCAGTTTAGTTTCAGGGTGTTGGCAATCTTCTTGTAGCCTTGGCCATCTTCATTTAGCGTAACAATTCTTTTAAGATCCTCAGAGAGTTCTTTGCCATGAGGTGCCATGTTGGAACTTATGAGAGAGTGTGAGAGTTGTACTACAAAATTGAACACACCTGCTCAATATGCACACCTGAGACCTAGTAAAACTAACAAGTCATATGACATTTTGGAGGGAAAATGACAAGCAGTTCTCAATTTGGACAATTAGGGGTGTAGTTACTTAGGGGGTACTCACTTTTGTTGCCGGTGGTTTACACATTAATAGCTGAGTTATTTTGAGGGAAGAATAAATTTACACTGTTATGTAAGCTGCACACAGACTACTTTTCATTGTGTCAAAGTGTCATTTTGTCAGTGGTGTCCCATGAACAGATTTACTTAAATATCTGCCGAAATGTGAGGGGTTTACTCACTTCCGTGATACATTGTGTGTGTGTTTGTGTGTGTGTGTGTGTGTGTGTGTGTGTGTGTGTGTGTGTGTGTGTGTGTGTGTTCATAAATACTACATTTATGAAAGGCCAGACATTCTTTTAAACATGTGTGGTGCCAAGGAATTCTAGTTGAAACACTCCTGTAAATCTAGCAACTAGATTTCTAACATTAAATTGATTATTGAATACATTCATTAATTTAATATATCTTTTATTATCTTTTAGTGAATTTTCTGCTCAACGTGAGATGGCACTCACCTCTGCTCTTCTTCCTCTCCTCCTGCTGTGGAAATCAGGAGTCGCAGCACTGTGTGGCCTCTATCCCTGCTTCTCTTCCAATGACACCGTGTTCCAGCACTTGGCCCTGCACCCTGATCCAGCTCTAGGTACTCTGTACATTGGTGCCCAAGACCGCCTTTACCAGCTGGCTGGTCTGGATCACTTGCGCTTGGAAGTGGAAGAGCAAACAGGACCAGTAAGAGACAGTAAGGATTGTTTCCCCCCTGTTACTTTAGAGAACTGTCCCCAGGCCAAGCAAGAGAGTAATCACAATAAGCTGCTGCTGGTTGATCCCTTTTCTCTCCAGCTTATTTCCTGTGGCAGTACGTACCAGGGTACATGCCAGAAACGCAGTCTGGTCAGTATCAGTCAGGTTTTATTTTCGGCTGAAAGACCAATGGACACACAATATGTGGCGGCAAATGATCCAACCACCACTACTGTCGGACTTGTGGCAAAGCCAAAAGATGCTCTGCCTCTCCTTTATATAGGAAGAGGCTATGTGGGAAGGGTCAGTCACCCACCAATCTCCACTCGCCAGCTTTCCAATGAGCCTGTGTTTTCCTACGAGGAGACTGGTAAACTGGCCGTGGTCAGTCGCCTTTCAGATTATGACCACAATTTTATATCAACATTCAGGCGCCGCAACTACGTCTACTTTCTTTTCTACAGACGTGACCTGAAAGCAAATGCATGGGAATACAGAACGTATGTTGCCCGGGTGTGCCTGGGTGATCAGGCATACTATTCATACATTGAAGTTCCTCTGGAGTGTCACTCAGACTTGATGGAGAAAATCTACAACCTTCTCCAAGGGGCACAGGTTGGGGGGGAGGAGCTGAACAATGAGCAGTTTCTCGTGGCTGTGTTTTCTACAGCAGTGAATGGGGCCAGCAAACCGAGTGAAGAATCTGCGCTTTGCATTTACAGTTTAGATAACATAGATCAGCAGATAGATGCTACTAGGGACTTGTGCTACACAAAAGATGGGCTGAGGAATGGCAGCAGGGTTGCATATATTGAGTATGATGTCAAATCCAGCTGTGCCAACCTTCCTACGGTAAGAACTTTATTTATTTATAATTACATTTATTTTTAAATGCCTTTCAATTAAATCTGGACACTGCAATTGCAGGGCATAAACAGCATAGAAATAATTAAAATGCATAAAAATGACAGACATATTAATATACAGGCACATGTAATATAAAGAATGTAGACAATAAACATTTTTTTAAAAGAATAAGCTCCAGCTGTTTACAAAAGTGTGACTGATACACAATTAGTGTGTGATACTGCAAATTTTGGTATGGATCCCACACCAGATGAATACAGGACCAATATAGCTGGTACACTCAATATTTTTTAAATATATGGCCATCAAATGACTGGTTTAGTGCCTAGACGAAGCCACAAGTTTTTCGGCTGAGTTTCAAACTCCCCAGTTTCAATCTTGTTGTTCCACCAGTCAGCCGGACTACTATTCAAAGCTCTTGGCCATTCTATCTTTAATACAGACCAGCCAGTTCTTTAGTGATGCTAATGTAGGATGTTGGAAGGCCTTGGGCCTTTTAAATGAGTTGATTTAGAGTTCATCAGGACAACAATTTTAAAATGCTTATTCCACACAAGGGAACAATTGTATATATTGGAAATGGTGAGGGCAGGAGGAGAAGTATTTGATCATTTTTGAGTCTGGATTAGTACCTTCTGATTTCCACATTTTAAAATAAGCTTTAATGGAAATAAGTCAAGTCAATTTATTTGTATAGCATTTTTTGGATTTTTGAAATTTTGATTTTTTACAGTCTAAATAAATGGTGTTAACAAATGTGAAAACTTTTTAAATAACCCTCATTTATACTTATTTATTTTATTAATCTACCACTATACTCACATAGCAGTAGTTGTCACACAGACAAGACCAGACAAGTTGCTACCAAATAATGACTTCAAAGTCTCAAATATTCATCAGCTCCGTGATGTCGTCATGGAGGCGTAAAAAAGCATTCCAGTGGCAACCTGTGAAGCTCTGGTAAACTCCCTGCCCAGGAGAGTTAAGGCAGTTCTGGAAAATAATGATGGCCAAACAAAATATTGACACTTCAGGAACTTTCACTAAGGGGTGTACACACTTTTGTTGCTGGTGGTTTAGACATTGATGGCTGTATATGAAGTTATTTTGAGGGAAGAATAAATTTACACTGTTATATAAGCTGCACACAGACTACTTTTCATTGTGTCAAATTGTCATTTTGTCAGTGTTGTCCCATGAAAAGATATACTTAAATATCTGTAGAAATGTGAGGGCTGTAATCACTTTTTTGATACACTGTACTTCGAAAGACTTTGAGCGTAATTTAACATTAAAATGCTGTTGATACATTCCACATAAACTATTTTAGTACCCTAAAAAGAATCATCCAGAATACCACTATACCAGATCTGCATGGAGCAATTGGCAAACTTACAGGAAATGTTTGACCTCTGTTATTGCTAACAAAGGTTATTTTACAAAGTATTGAGTTAAACTTTTATTGACCAAATACTTATTTTCCACCATAAATTACAAATAAATTATTTTCAAATCCTACATTGTTTCCTGATTATTTTACCCTAATTTTATCTCTAATAGTTAAAGTGTACCTATGATGAAAATTACAGACCTTTCTCATCTTTCTAAGTAGGAGAACTCACATATAAATAAACATGTTTAGCCGAGATTAGACATATATCAAAGAAATATAAAAATAAGCATCTGTCTTTACTGTCGTTTTCTAGAACACGTTAAAAACTTACCCCTGCGGTGCAGACCACACTCCCAGTCCAATGGCCAGTCGGAAGCCAGAGAAAGCTACAGCTGTATTAGAAAGGCAGTCTGCTCGTTTCACAGCTGTAGCTGTAAGTGTAAGAGATGGACACTCAGTTGCTTTTCTGGGAGACTCTGAAGGATATTTACACAAGGTAACTTAACTCATTGATCATCAACAAGCATCTGCTTTTTGATGCACCACATGCCATACATTAAACCTCGCTTCTTGCATCAATAATTAACCATAATTATTGATAAGCATGTATTCATATGTCACTGAGTTTCATATTAACAATGATTTAAGCTTTACTAATTTGAAAAAGGTTTGACATTGCAGCATTTACCTTATTATCTCTAGTAGTATCTACCATCTAGGAACACAAAATGGAGCATATTGTTTTACAGCAGTGGATAAAAAGCACATACTACTCAATGTCACATTTCCTGTCACAGTTTACTACATTACTTTGGTCTACATATGCATTAAATGAATGATTAAATTATTGATTTGTTACTGGTCTTAATATTTATTAAGAACTTTGTTTGCTGAAACATAACACATGTAATAGTAGGAAACATAATTCCCCATTTCTTTAAAAAAATTTTAATTACAATTTAAATGCTTAGTAATGAGGTAGGTCCTTGTGTGTCTTTTCAATACAGATAGCTGTTAATACAGATAGGGAAAGTTAATTCAAACTTCTAGAATCTAGATGCTTGTACAGGGTGTTACCTTGCGGCCGTTGAGAGCTGGGATAGGCTCAAGTACAATCGAGGCAGCCGTGGCCTGGTGGTTAGAGAACTGGGCTTGTGATCAGAAGGTTGCCGGTTCGATTCCCAGAGCTG
>JAYDZF010000018.1:9018070-9033739 GCA_034509105.1 Microcambeva barbata | reverse complement strand
GTGTGTTTCACTGCACGGATTGGGTTAAATGCGGAGAACGAATTTCACTGTAAAGTGATTAATAAAGTATCTATCTATCTATCTATCTAAGTACCTCTCTCTGACCCTACTTAGGATAAGAGGTTAAAGACACTGAACTGAACTGAACATACATAATGTAAGAGGAAAAATATGTTTTGGACCATCTGCAATGTCCAGGTGGAGCAGCAAGATTTTCCTCTTGAACACCTTTGTTAAGATGAATGGATATTTGCTTATTCCATATGGTCAGAACCTTCTTTTTAGGGTATATTTTGTATATTATAGAGGCAAGTCTTCTTGGCAATGCTTTGCACACCTGGATTTATACATTTTATAACATATTTGTGCTAGCTCATCTCAAGCACTATCAGATTAAATGACAGGTGTCTGAATCTCTTCAGGTCTGTGCTTCTGCAGACAATTCAAGGACAAAATATTTTCTCTCATATTCTATATCACTCATAAGTGATATAGTACAGTCCTGACAATACCTGCTTTTTAAGTGTTTTAAAGTGGTGTTGGGGTTTTCTTACCTAACCTTTTTTTACTTTTTCGACAAAGGCCCCTTTTCTCTGATACCTAAATTTAAGTTTATTCATTCATTTCAATGAAATTGTGAAAACATGAAACACTTTTTGCTTAAGGCTCCAAAGCCGGCAAAAACACACCCATATTCTTAATCAGCCTCACAAAGATTTATCCGGTAAGTGTGCATGATTTTTGCAGCAGGTTACAGTAACTGGCAGTTAGTCGATGCTAATACAATTACAGCTGCTTAACCTGAGTATGTGAGTGTTTCTTAGAGCTCTTTAGATTGAGGTGCCTGACACCCTTACCAATGTCACCTGCTCTACTGATGGGATTCTCAGGCCAGTAATCTCATTTCCTGAAACCTACTCCACTGGTGATATGATTCAAGAAGCATTAGGCAGCTTTTCATGGATGGATTTTGCTGCCGTTCCCCTCACGTTTTCTCTAGTATACTCTAGTAAGATGTTTTTATTGTATAGTATAGTATGTGTTTTATGGTACTGCATATTAAGTGCATGATAAGGCAGTGGCCAAGGAACTGGACGAGTAATTAGCGTCTTACTGGCTCAAGGCTTGATTACGTCAGCTTGACACTGTTTGCACAAGCTCCTTAAACTTAAAAGTGTCTGCTAAATAGCACACATTTAAATGTGGGTTGGTATAAAAGTCTCTGAAATTTATAAGCCAAAACATTTTGGTAATGTTATATGGGTGCACACTTTTGACACCTGGTGACTTGGGTTTAATTTTTGCTTTTATTTTAATAAGGTCTTAATGTTTGATTGGTGGATGGTAAAACCCTCTTGCTTAACTGGCTTATGCAAAGATAAAATTTAACAGGTATTGCTTGCTAATTCAGTTTAAATAGACATTTAAGTATTTAACTGTGGAATTCTGGTTGATAAATGTACAGGTATCTTTTAGTTTACTGTATGATTCTGTGTTTCCTGTGCTAGGTATTCCTGGGAAAGTGGAACACCAGTAAAGTGAAGACCTACACTAGTCTCGCCATTCATCCAGGTTCATCTATCAACAGGGACCTGTTACTTGACGCTTCTCAGAGACATATTTACATAATGACCAGCAACACTGTAAGTCCTGCTGTCACACATTTCATACACTAGATTTGTAGGAATTATTGTAAAGTGTAATAACAGCATCTGCTCTCTGACATAGAAGACAGACAGGCAGACAGACAGATAGATTGATAGATTGATTATGATCAGTAGAATTCTATGACGGCATTTTGATGAGGTTTCTGAGGTGAAAAGGCTTGTTGATCAATTAATTATCTAGCAAGTTGATGATTCCATGCTTACTTTGAGACTAACCAAAGCTTGCTAAAGGAATCAAACATGAACCAAACATGGAGTGATGTTCTGAGTCTCTAGATTTAAATAAACCAGCAGAAAATCTTTAGTTGAATTCATTGGAAGCAATTGTATAATAACACCAGTCACACTTAACAAGCTAAAAATTGTTGAGTGCTATTTGTATTATTGTGTGCAGGTAGAAAAAAGACCAGTGGCAGAGTGTGATATACACACAAACTGTCAGTCCTGTCTTGCAGCTCTGGATCCTTACTGTGGTTGGTGTGTCCTGGAGGGCAAGTAAGTCTCTTCTATAATACTGTATTTTCCCCTAATTCCAATTCCATTACATTACCCATCTACTGTTACATCCCTCATTGAGAAGCTTTTTATTTCCAACACGTGTGCAGTAGTAGTGTGCAACTTCATATGCAGATCAGCATTGTGTATGGAGAGAACTTGATCAGCATTAGCTGTGCGCACACACCATCAATCTACCAGCAGAGGCCGTACTTGCACTAGCTATAAGAAACAATGGTCCAGCTTTAACTTACTATGTGAACAAATGCCAGTCTTACGATTGATTTCATATACCAGCTTTGGTGTGCTTCCTTATTTTACTGTTATGCCACCTCAGCACCACTGTATATTGTTTTTGTTATTATTATTATTATTATTATTATTATTATTATTATTATTTTCTTGTTGTTTTACTACCTACAGTGCATTACCTTGCTTTTACTTTCATAGGTGTGGCATGCTTTCTGACTGTAGTCGAGGCTCCAGAGAAGGCCACTGGCTGTGGAGTTTTCATGAGGAACAGAAATGTTTAAGGGTGGAGTCAGCAAGCCAGTCCAACATCAGTCTCACGGAACAAAAAGATGTAAGTACAGTACATTCATCTGAACAGAGATTAGATGTACAGAAGTATTGGACAATCTAATACTTTAATAATCATTTTAATAATAGTTATACTTGTGTATAACAAGAGTTATACAATCAATTATATAAAAGAATGGATTTGTTGAAGGTTATTTTCTGTTTGGGCATGATTGTGCCTCTTAACAGAAAGCAAAGTCTGCAGCGCCGTGAAGAAAAGCTTGCTTTAAGAAACCATAGTGTTCTGCACAGAGGTCTGACCCCAGTCCCACAGAACAGATTAATGAACTGAACATAAGTTGAAGCTTTCTTGACCAACATCAGTGCCCACCCATTCAAATGCTCTTTCTACTACGGTTTTCTCCCACAAAGTATAAAAATATTGTCTTTTGGTTTTCTGCTGCCATCTAAAATGTTGTACTTTCCAAGCAGAAGAAGCTGTGTCATGACAGGGGTTGTATGTGTGTGTCTGTGTTTACCTATACAGCGAAGTATAAATCTTAATTATCCATACAATTAAAATTTATATGGTAATAAAACTTAATGGTCATTGTTCAAGTATTCTGATGTCTGCTATTTGTGTCAACTTAACAACACATTATTTTACAGACTGAATAAACTACTTGCTAATGTGGCGAAATATGAAATATAATATGAAAAATATTTTTTTTTTTTCGTAGTTGGCATTAGAAGTGCCAGGCCTGCCCAGCCTTTCTGAAGGAGAAGTGTACACCTGTTTTTTTGAGGAAATACAAAGAGAAGTTATTGTCCATGGAACTACAGTCACCTGCTCCACTCCTCCACCACATATGGTGCCTCCTGTACCTCATGGCCAGGGTACGGCATTTAATCAAAATAATCGATACAAAATGTGTTTGCAACAAAAGTATAATAACCACAATGGTTAGATGCCAATAAAATTAAGCAAAAACACAAGACACTTCAGCAAACCAGTCACTACAGCATGGATTGGCACATAAATGACACTTGTACATCTTTGTACAAATATATTTTTTTACATTTAAAAATAACTTAGTCTGTTGCGCTCCTCCATAAATTAAGCCTATTGTGAGAATGTATGCCACTGAATGATGAGATTGCCTTCACTTAAAAATAACCTGACTTCTTCTATGTTATAATACTAGTATTTTTTTCTTATATGCAATGATGTAATATTTAATCATTTGTGTATTTGATTCAATTAATATAACAAAAAACTGAATAATCTTAAACATCTGTCATCTCCTTTTATGTAACAGCACCAAGTGCTGTATATATTAATGGCTGTTTCTGAGAACAGACTTTACTATGTATATTTTTCTCATGGCAGATTCTGTGTCGGTCACTCTATCTGTACGCTTCCTAAATGTGACTGTGGCAGTTCAGGACTTCACATTCTATGACTGTTCTCTTGTGCAGAAACTATCTGGCACCATGCCGTAAGTTCATTACACATTCACAGCATTCTGAGTACTGATCCAGTGTAATTATATTTATACACCTCTAGCTGCTGTTTGTGCTGCACACAGCAGTTACTATAGATATTGCCAAATGGTCATTACAACGTGAGTTGATTGTGTATATATTATACAACTTGGGATAATTTAAAAAAATCCTACAAATAAAATCTAATTTATTGTTGTTTTTCTTGAATATGTTGGGAAAGAGGCAAAGTAAATATATTGTTTAAGTTACAGTGTTCCACAATAATCAGTTAATAAAGGTCAGTTAATAAAGGGGAGGGAATTCTGAACAGTGTAAATAGGATCAGTGCTCTACAAACTGGAAATGCCAGTTGAAAAGAAGCTTCTTAATGCAAGTTTGCAAATAAATGTAACTATCACCATTTACGATTATTTCTTGAACAACAAACTGTATGGCATAATGATTTAACCCACACTAAATGTGAACAGTGATTTTGTCCATATCAAATTCTGAAGTGCTCTACATTAAACAAAGCACAAAACAAAGTGTTTATGGCATTCTGTGCACAAAGCAATGTGCTTAAAGTTAAAATTTAATAGTGGTATCAAAAATAGAATTAAAGGTTGCCACGTCTCACAAGTCCCACATGAGGCAGCCTTGGCCTGGTGATTAAAAAACTGGGCTTGTGATCAGAAGGTTGCCGTTTCACATCTGAAGTTCTGACCAGTCACGACTGAAGTGCCTCTGAGCAAGGAACCTAACCTCCATGGCTAGAGCTGCCCACTGTTCTGGGCACTTATGCTCATTGCTCCATTACTAGAGTGTATATGTGTGTGTTTCACTGCACAGGGACAAATTTCACTGCACAGTGATGGAAAGAGTATTCAGAAGCATATATATTAAGAAGCATACAGTAAAAACAAAATGAACCTGAAATCCACTTACTTTCTAAGTGATATAAACAAAGGGGTAAGGGGTAAACACTGATCAAAGCTTTTTTGCACTTAAGCTTAGAAGTACATCTTGCAAAACTGTTTGTACAATTAGTATCTTCAATTCCAAGCTAAATTACTATTTAAAAATGCTCCACAATACATTATCAAATCCCATTTCTTATCCATGTGGGTATTGGCAACGTTTCTGTGGAAGTGCTCCTTCTTTTCTTACGCCTGTTTTTCACCTTTGGGTCCAGAACGTAAGTTATCTTCCTCACAAGCCCTTCTCGTCACATTCACTGCACTAAAAGAGTAACAGATCGTCTCATCTCAGTGACAGATGTCTGGTTAATAGCATAGCAGCTGCTTCTTACATACCTCTTCAAGGCAAGTTATATTTCTACCCTGCCTTCTCTCCCTCTATCAATAATTCCCAGCAAACAAGCACTGCTTCTTCAAACACCACTTAAGTTAGTTTGATTTGGGCATCAATGTGCGGGAAATTTTTCACTCTGATTCTCGTTGCTTCAAGGGTGTTCTAGGGGAACAGATTAGTGTTTGGAATAGTAGGTATCGTTTTACACACTGTCTTAACAGAAAATTAATTTAGTCTAATTCTTTCCCTTTGTTTTCCTGTACAGATGTGTAGGGTGTGTGAGTAGTCACTGGAGATGTAACTGGTGCATACACCAGCATATGTGCACACATAAAGCCAACTGTGACAGAGGAGTGATCATTTATAACCAGCTTGTAAGTTATTAAAGATGATATCTTTCATGGTTTGTTTGAGCAAATGCAGTTGCAAGAAAATGTTTAAGAATTGTTTGGAATTTACTTCATTTACAAAAGTTACAAACAAAATTAAGATTTTCATAAAACTTGCCAAACATATTGCCTTAACTAAGCCATGCTTTACTATGTATACTTTAGCAATTCATAATTAAGCTGCAAACCTTTTTAGTCAGCATGTATGTATTTTTTACCTTTTCTCCAAATTTTAGCTTAGCCAGTTAGTCTTCCAACAGATTCCAACAGATTGCACCCAAGGAGGATGTGTGTAAATGTAGTCCACCACATTTCTCAGTCTTGGGTGCAGAGAGTGTATCACTGATCTCAGTGTTTTTCCGCCTTTGTGGAGGCATGTCAGACCACCACACAGTTCTTACACAGAGTTGAAGACCCCACCATTTTAGGGCAGCCTTTTCAAAGTGGGTATACTAGAACTGTAGGTCTTTTTTTCTCACACAGTTAGTGTGTCAAGGAAATACCCCTCTGCATCACATGTGCCTACTAAATGACACAAAATTACTGAAATAATTTTTGTAAAGCATGATGTTTCATTTTTTGTTTTGCTCATTACTTTCCAGCCCAGTTTTCGTAGTAAAATGTTATTTTATTCTTAAATTGTGTTATTCTTAGATATTATATTCTTGAACACAGCAAACCTGTCTCTTATTATTACTATTTTCTCATTTTTCTTGTGCCTGTATACTACTTAATACTGACATGTCTGCTTACTTGTGTCTTGCTTGACATTTTAAAATTTCCACCTTCAAACAGTTGATTTTTTCTCTTCTCTCTGAATGCAGGACAAGCTTAAACTGCCAGGCTTAGCTTTACACTCTAACATCCACACACCCTAATAAAATTTTTTACCGCAGCTCCTGTTACTACCAAAGCCCTGGCCATGAATACTGCGCTTCTAACACTTCCCGCCGCCTCAAAGTAAACTGCCATTAGCTCCACAAATGCAAAAAAAACCCACACAGCCCAATCGACCTGCCTATCACTCTTCAGCATACCAAGGCTTCCTTAACACAACATAGTTTGACCATTGGCAGAAGACTAAATTTTACTTGGTGATGGGGCAATGAAAAATCACATGTGGGTTTGCTGACTCATGGTGGTGATGGTGAAGATATGAGAAGTGTGTCTGATTGAAATATTATCAGCAGACATGATTACAGTGCCCACCCTGACAATGCCTTTTGGGAATGTAGTCATTAAGTGAACCAATTCCATCCTCTACTGCTATGGTGGCCCTTTTGCCCTGATGATGTCAATATCTCTTCTTAGACTGGGCCAGCAGTGTCCACAGCTTCTGTTTTTGTGTTCAAGTAGTAAAGATTGACGATATAATATTGGTCACAAAAATACCTGTATTATTTTGTTATATTTTGTTAGATTCTTATTCTGTTGTGATATTGTGCATGTGATTCACTCTCAGACGCATAACAGTAAAGGAAAACCTAGTTAGCAAAGAATAGTGCTGGAGTAATTAATTACTAATTAATTCCTAAAGAGCAGCACAGTGTTAAGATTCAGCCACACTAAATGAAATAATAAAGGGGTGAGACACAAATGCAGGAATCAGTCATTTATTGTAAACAGACTTAACAGAAAACAGTGGTTATTAAAGGGGTTAAATTAATAAAAGGAAAAAAAAAACAGCCCTCATGTCAGTTGAACCACTGGACAAGCAGAGTAATGCCCAGGGTTTGAAATGCGGATTCACGGAGCAGCATCATGCGCAATCGGGGTGCGCCACTGCTCACGTGATAGTCCGTGGCGTCCATGAAGTGTTAAGCCAATGGTGGTGGCATCGCCGACGCCCCGGGCTAGGGGGCTTGCTTCTCTAAACTAAAACAAACAGAAAAACACAAAAAACAAAAATAACAAAACAAAAATAACACGAGCGATGTCCCGATCGCTGGCGGCGGCTCTGACTCCAATTAGACACAACCAGGGGAATACATACCCACCGTGGCCAGCCAGAACCACCCAGGGAAGACTGGTATGTACTGGGACCGCGGTCGTAAGATTCGGGCGCCCGCTGGACGCGGGGCGACTTGCGGCGCAGCCTTCAGTGCGGTCCTCGGACGGCGGCTGCCGGTCCGCATCTAGCCCTAGCCTCCAGGGGTGCGGCGTGACCTACGACCTTGCGATCGTACACTCCCAAGCCCCGTTGGGCCCGGGAGATACCAGTCTGTCCCTAACCAGCACAGCGACCGGGACACCGGCACAATGGCTGCGTGCGTGCGCTCGGTGCGTGAATCAGCATGTGAGAAGTGGCGGCGCTGAACTGAGTGCTGCACCCGGCTTTATGGGGAACACCAGGTGCACGCACTCAGCCCAATTAGGGCTGCACACCACTTAAACCAACCATGCCAGAAGCCACAGCACACGTGGTGCTCCGGCGTGGTCAGAATCCTTACACACAGTGGCCAAGTGGGTAGCATTGTCACCTCACAGCATCTCAGGTGGGGTGGTCCAGGTTCTTTCTGTGTGAAGTTTGCATGTTCTCTCAGTGTTTACCATGGGTTTCCTCCCACAGTTCAAAAACATCTAAGTGAGGGCAATTGGCGATAAAAAAAATCTCCATGACTGTGATCAATATAAACTTGTGAACTGATGAACCTTGTGACATTATTAAACTGCAGTCTCTGTCTTAAATGTAATTAGTGTCAAAATATTATGAAATTATCTGAAGGCCATATTGCCCATCCCTCATGGTCATCCATCCAATTTCAGATCTTTCTTTGTTGTTGGAAGAAAACCATCTGAATGGGGCAAGGATCTTTCTAGAGGAAAGGCCAAAATAATAGTAAAAACCATTTCCCAGACCATAGCGCAAAAGTATTGAGTGATAAAAATATTGTGACTAAACAGTGTATTACTAACAATATACCTAATATACCTGGGGCTTCATTCACATATTGTGATAATGTGAATGATGATGTTTTACAATGCCAATAATATCTTAATTCACTTGTATGGTCTTATATGAAGACATGATCCATTGTGTTTGTAGGATGATCAGGGGTCAACGTTGGCTGCTGGTCCAAAATTATGTCCATGTGTGGAGAGTGTTCAAGGTTCCTCTCTCCTACCCATAAACTTTGCGAAGAAGATAACACTGGTAGGACGCAACCTGCACCTCTATCAGGTAACAGGAGACACTAATAGGAGTCTAGGCCAGGTGTCTGCAACCCGTAGCTCCGAAGCCAAATGTGACTCAAAGGGAAGGGAACTGCAGAAAAGTTAGTTTTATTTTCAACATTTGTTTGATATTTGATTCTCCGATTTATATACATGGGAGAAAAAACACTTAACATATATTATTTACAAATATTCACACAAATTAACATCTGCAACATTAGAAAGAAAACATTATTTCTTTAGATTATATGTGCTTATTTACAACAACGTTCTAATATTATCATAATCATAATATTAATGGAAAAACATCTGCATTTAAAGGGCAGATAAATAAATCTAATAAACTCTGAAGTTTATAAGCTGTTTTATGTTTTACGGCTTTTCTTTAGTGGAAGAGAATGCAAAATGGCTCTTTTGATATCAAAGGTTGCCGAACCCTGGTCTAGGCCATATGGCATCATTGATAAATGGCTTTTAAATTTGACATTTTTGCATAATTATTTGTGTATTGTTTAGTTTGTATCTGTGTGTGGGTGGGGTATTTTCTCAGAGTAAGGAGTTCCAGATGGATTACGAGTGTGTGCTGATGATCGAGGGCGAGTCCATAGTGGTGGCAGCATATGTCGAGAAGGATGAAGCATGGCCGTATTTATTTAATATCACCTGCCAAATGCATAAGGTCTTTTCTGCAATTTTCTTTACCACACACAAACACAATACTCTTGTCAGAGTCTAAATTGTTTTATGTTTGTTTCAGTATTCCTACTCTGTCGTCATTAATGAATACACAGCCACCATCACAGTCAGAAGACAAGGATCTTTTCAGATAGACAGTCCTCAGGATTTGCACTGTAAGGGAGAAGTATATAACAGGACTGAATTTTTTAAAAAAAGAAAATATTCAGCTAAACACATGTAATTGGAAAATTTTCTGAATTCTGTATTAGTATTTTTTTTTTTTCAGTGAGGTTGTACAATTGCTCAGTGGGTCGTTCAGACTGCAGTCGCTGTCACACTGCAGAGTCTGATTATGGCTGTGTGTGGTGTGAGGGAAGTCAATCCAGTTGTGTCTTCCGAGATTCCTGCAAGGACCATGTTCAGAATACCTGCCCTGCACCACATATATATCTGGTATATATTTATATTTACAAGAGTTATCAGAATATGAAAAAATAAGTTTAAAAATTGTTCAATTGCATCAGGAATCCACAATGATTTACATATCCTGAGACCATTATAACCTCCTCCAGTGGATTAAAAATTATTAAGATTATTAAGAAGCTGGGGTAAAAGATAAGACTTTATTGGTTTTACTACAGACTACAGTTTAAGAAAGTTTAAAAAAAATAAAATTCTAGAATTCTAATTGTTGTTAAACCTGTAAAAATGATAGGTAAAAGGTTAAATTGGTCGAGGTGGAGCTTTGCACTATCAATTAGAAGGTTAAGAGTCCTGGCTCTGCCATGCTGCCAAGGTTGACTTCTTCAAGTCTTAACCTTAAATCTCTCTGCTCCAGGGGCACCAGACAATGTCTGCCTCTGCAATCTGACCCCAGCTTTCAAACAAGCTGAAATGTGTGCAAAGAAATTATTATACCATTGTACTTTCATGGAGGAAAAAAGAGACATATTAATATGTTCAGTTTCAATTTTGATGTTTATGTATGACAAAAAGCCATTTTGCTTGATGAATATCAAATACATCTACTCAAATAGTGTGCAGGTGAGATCTTAAAATCTTCTGAATCCACTGTAACTCTTGACACTGAATGTTTAGTCGTGGCATGTGAAATGTCTAGCTGGCTTGGTTCCGCTGGGTTAAGCATTGTCAGTAAATGTAGAGTGCAAATGACCTGATCGATGTTGCACAATATAATTTTCCCAGTGTCATTAAACAGATGTTTCTTATTCAGGCTCTGAGATAATCTGAGTTTACTCCTACAGCTTTAAATATTTTCCTAGTGAGGAATCATTCAGTTGCATAACTTTGAAAAAGGCAGTGCATATAAGGGGAAGAGGAATGAAGAGGCGAGTTAAATTGGAGTTGCTAAAGCTTTAACATATAAATAAGTGCTTCCAGAGTAATTTATATGCCAGAGGTGTCCAAACTTTTCTTGCAGGGGATCAGGTCTACTTGATTACTAAAAATCACATTTCAGAATTAGTTTATTGCCGAAATATGTGGCTATTCAAAAGGAATTTCATTTCCAGCTGATGTTATCTATAATCTAGTATACAATGTACTAGTTACAGACAATGCACGTGAACAATAAACATTAAACACTAAAATATACAATGAGACTATATACAGGTAATATAGAGAAAAAGTATGGACATGTGCTTGTATGTACATTATTTAGTGACTGTATGTACAACCAGAGGTACATAAAAACAGAAATACACGATATATGGAACATACTTATGGCAATATACATAGAAACAATATACACACATTACAGCTGGTTTCAATCACCTGCTTAATCGTTAAAATATTATACTTCTTTAACTTTATATGTGTTTGCAGCACAGTTTCCGTTTATTTTGAGCTTCCATGTTTATCCCCAAAACTCAGAAAGGTTAATACTGTACAGGTTTAATGATACATTGTGTATGACTGAGTTTGATATAATCTTAATATAATCGTACGGATGAAACATAAATAATGAATATCTTCCATATAATAAAATTTTTTTATCTAAAAACATGAAAACCATATTTACCATACACTGTTGTACATTTTTATTAATTTATTTAATTATTTTCATTTTCTCTGAACCTTTTTTGGGACAATTTTTGATGTTGAATTTTACAAAGTACTATGAAAACACTGTGGGGAAATGGTCTGATTGTTCACTTACTGTATATATTGGGTGTGTTCCAAAAGCTTGTGAGCTGCCCTGCTGTCTTGCTGAGATTATAATAGAACATTGTCTTATCAATCACACAATTTAAATGCTTAAAAAGGTAACACATGTGGCATTGAGTCAATCAAAACAACAGGATGAGGAGGCCCAATGAACTAGCATGCTAAATAGCATTTCCCTTCATATACAAAAAACAGACAAGCCCAAATTTGAAAAGAAGTAAACTTATTTGTTTCGTTTGCATGTGAATTCTGGTTCATAACCCAAAATTTGTTTGCATGTTAAGTTAAGAAATGATCGATCTTAACCAAATATGTTCATAAGGTAAACTGTAAGTTAAGTGTCTATTATATTTGTTTCTAACCACAAATGGCTAGCGAGTTGTTGTTTAAACATATCTGGTTTATATCATAGATATGCGAAAGAATAAATAAAAAACTCTAAATTTATTTATGTTACAAATGCCAGCTTAAATTGAGTCTGACACATCACTTGATGTTGTGTTTTGTTGTTTAGATAGAGCCTTTGTCTGGTCCAGTGGATGGGGGCACTGTAATCACTATATTTGGATCAAACCTGGGACAAAGAGCTGAAGACATTCAGAACTCTGTTTTTGTCACTGGAGTTCCATGCATGGTCATCCCTGACAGATATGAAGTCTCATCTCGGTAAAGTTGTGAATATTCATTGCCATATTAATTAATATTTATATGAATCCATATGCAAGTCCAATCAACAGTTCTAAACAACACAGAGCAGGACTGTTTCTAAAATAGTTTTTAAATGATTATTAGTAGTAATAGTAATACGTCTATAAGTCAACAGGAAAAAGATGGAGAATATTAATTCAGTCAATTTTGAAAAATATATACACTATGTAAAATTTGGGAATGTGAGGGATAATACAGGTATCAGCTTAGGCTTAGGCTTTTACATACAAAAAATCATCCAAATTGGTTGATTCATTTAATGATTTTATTCACTGTATTTTTACATTTAGATATAAATTTTGATTCTTAAAAGAGCAAATCAAATTATGGTAGGCAAGCCCTTTCTCAAGGACCAAGCTGTGGAAACCTGACAGTGGTGGAGAGGTGAACTAACAGCCTTATGTTTACTATTGCAGTACTGTAACTGCTAGGGCAGTGAATGGCCCCTAACCACCCAACCACCCAACCACTGGGCTGTGAACTAGTACCAGTCCATTGGCTATTTATTACCTTGTTGCATTAAAATTTATAATTTCATAACTCTAGCAAACACTATTTCACTGCTTTTATTTTGTCGTATTCTGTCCAATGCTCCAGACTTCAACTTCCCTAACAGCATTTTGCTATAAATAAAGCTTTTTTACAAAAGCTAAAACATGAGAATTCATGTTTAAAGCGTATTTAATATTTTATTATAATATTTATAATATTTCTGTTATTCTGTCAACCCCCCCCCCCACCACCACCACCAGAGTACCAATATTTAATTTTACTACTACTAACTTTTTTAATTGATTGAGTAAAATTATTATTGTGTGTGTTTTCAGTATTTTGTGTAAGACAACATCCAGTGGGGGTGAGAAACAAGGAAAAGTTTCTGTAGAGGTTGAAGGAGGAGGAATTGGACAGTCTATCCAACACTTTCGATACCAGGTTAATGTGCCTCGTTCATCCTACAGTGAATAACAAAGATTATTGGACTAGAATTTTATGAATTTTATGAAATCTTACTATAGTATATAGTAATTCTACTATTTAGACATGCTAACCAATGTGTGTGTGGCTTTGTGAAACTTAGGACCCAGTGCTACTTGAAATGTCCCCAATGAGAGGTCCAGTGTCAGGGGGAACATCAGTTATCATCATGGGTCGCGGTCTTCATACAGGCCATCCGAATGAGATTAGGATCCTGATTGGTGGAGTACCTTGTTTCATGTGAGAACTACCTTCACAACATTTTCTACTACAACTGCATAATGAAATATATTATTCATAATGCTTTTATAGTATTTTTATTCACTGTCGAGTCACATTATTATGACATGGAAAAGCATGACCACGAATTCCAAGACTTCCTACACTGACATAAACCCAACTGAGTTGGACGCACTGCAGTCAGTATGGTTCGAGATATATGTGAAAACCTACTAGAACCTTATCATTCAATCCACAGCTGTCCGTCCTGCACACATCAGTTAATAATTAATGTGTTAATAAAACGTCTGTGAAATATGACCTTAACTGTTTAACCATGGGTTACAGCTCCTCCACACTAGATGATGAAAAAATCAAATGTGTGACCAGTGGCAGTAACAGGACTGGAGAGCATCAATTGACTGTGTGGTTTGGTAGTGCACAGCGTCATCTACTGAAATATCTGTATTACTACACTCCAGATCCTAATATCACTAATGCTGCTCCCTCTAAAAGCTTTCTCAGGTAAATACGAATGATTGCACTTCATTGAAAAATACAAAACTGAATACACAAATAAATAATCATTGAGGAGTACATGATAATATGCATCACAACAACAAGGTTTCCAGAGGAAACTAATTCAAAGAAATGGCAGATCATTTTGTGTAGTTTTGTTTTATTTTTCCCAGCCTTTGATGCCAAAACCTGACCTATATATTATATAAACCTACAATGTCTATGTTTTTAACATGAAATGTATTATTTTGTAGATTTGCTGCACAATAAATATCTTTATGGGTGTCACTCTATACTCAATGGCTGTATATTTGTTACTGTGGTTTGCTGGCAACAACTGTGCGTCCATCCGTGGAATTAAACCCCTATAGTCTCGTAAATAATCTAACGTTATTTGATTAACCAGTGTCAGCAATGTCTTGACACTTACTTGATAACAGCATATTAGTGGGAGTTTACTGGAAGATGTTAACGAAGTCGTACATGCCCAATATGTCTAGAAACAGTGACCTGTTCTATTGGACTTAAATGAAAGGATTTAAATCACAAGTAAGATTTTGATTGTTTTTTATTTCTACTATTTTGGGGTCCAGTGGTGGTCGTGGGATTCGAGTTACCGGTCAGAACCTGGATGTTGTCCAGTACCCACGCATTCGAGTCACCCTAAGCCCTCTGGGGCCAACATTTCAAGGAAAAAAACGGAAGAAGAGAAAGAGCAAGTGGCAGTTTGGAAGAGGGGACAGTCTTAACAGGCAAAGACGAATAGTTCCAGAAGCAGGCTGTTCTAAACACAGCATCTGTGATGTGAAGCAGGTAGGATTTGAGCTGCATTTAATGAGATTTAATGCTTATAGAAATGACTCATATATACAATAAATACAGAATATGGAACACTGAGGATGGGATTTAAAACTTAATGGAACAAACACAGTGATATATGTGCATTCATTGTTGAACATACTAACTATACGCATGCTTTTATTTAGGTGGAGGAGCAGTGTATAATTGACAGCTCCACTCTGCTTCTTTGCCCCACACCCATGCTTGGTCCTGAGGCTCAGCATGCTGACATTAGTGTCCAGTTCCTGCTAGACAACCTAAGCTTTGACTTTGAGGAGGTCACCAGCAGCCCTTTTACCTATGAAGTAAACCCCACACTCCACCCACTGAACCAGGAAGACCCCAGCAAACCCTATCTTCACAAACCTGGCAGCATCATCTCTGTTGAGGTTACTCACAAATTTTTTTCAGATTTATATATGCAGGAAAAACTATACAAACAGAAAAATGAAGAATATATATATATATATCTATATATATATATATATATATATATATATATA